>JAVMSB010000010.1:0-263243 GCA_031761475.1 Penicillium pancosmium | reverse complement strand
TTGCCAAGACTTATTAATGCGGATACCCCCCCCCGGGTACGGGCCCGACTATATTTAGGTGAACCGGTACGCGGGGCTGGTCCATTCGTGGGGCATCTGCGTACGGGCGAAGAACAGCACGATCTGCCGCCAGGGCTCAACGTGCTTCTCCACGCTGGCCGCGTCCATATACGCCTGCAGTGGCTTGGCGGTGCTGTGGGCAGCCTCGGTGCGCGCGGCGTCGCTCCGGATCGCGTTGCTGGCACCCTTGCTGACCTCCTGGCTGATCGCCGCCACCTCGCCCATCGTATCCCACAGCCGACGTACGATGGCTTCGGGCCCGACGGCATCCTGGGCCGGGGTCGTGATGCACTTCTGGAGCGGACGGGGGTCGATACCCTCGAGGTACTCTGCCCACTGCGTACGACGGAGCCATGGGTTGGCTTCATCAACGGCACCGGCTTCGACAGTGGTGTTGGTCTCCGCCCTGCCCGGTCACGTATAACTCCCGGAGCTGCTGTGCGATGCGGGTGGTTATATCGACGGGGGCGGGGGGCTCCTTCGGCTGTTGATCGTCCGGTGGCTGGCGAACGTGGATATAGTGCGAACCTTTGCGAGTCACGAAAAACCGCTGGCATGTTACACGCTGGGTAGTCTCAGCTATAGCTTCGTGGATGACGGGGACCTCATGCTGGGGCGGCCGCCCACGGGGGTTCATAGTCCAGTTATGCTCAGCCTTAAAATACTTACGCATAGTATCAATACTGCGGCATACGTACTCACAGCCTGGGATAGCCGTACAGAGCAGCCCGTCGGTATATACTGCCAAGCCAGGAATGGGGCACCCCACGTGGCGGGGGAAGATCAGCTCTTGGGGCTCCTGCACAACGTCTGGCCACGTCGAGACGGTTTCCTGGATCTCCTGGGCCGGGGCAGCCGGGATACGGTGGTTGATATGCTGTAGATGCTTCACGATGTGGGTGGGCTGGATAACATGCTGACACTTACGACAAACAATCACTCTGTACCGGGGGAGTAGAAGAAACAACTGGTCCGCGGTAGGGAGTGGCATAGTCAGAAACTTAGATCGTCGGTCTATCGATCGATGGTATCTAGTGACAGCGGTCGTACGGACGATTGTCAACTGGTGAGTAAATCTGATAACTTAACTCTAGGAGGAGGTGGTCTAGTGCTAAGGTGACAATTGCCCCTGGAATTCTAGATCCGTAGGACTACCCACGGTAGGAAAGAGACGAATATGATAGATCATCCCGGAGGGGCGGTACCCCGAAAACCCTAGTCGGCGGAGATCTCCCCCCCGGTCGCACCCCATCATCAAAATATGTGCCGGTGGTGTTTGGCCGCGCCAAGATCGGCCTTCGGGGGATTCAAATACTCTCAAAATCCACCGGGTCATTGGTCAGCCATTGAGGAGCAACTGGCGAACATCGGGGGTCGTGCCACCCCGGAACCCCCGAACGGCTGCATCGAACCCTAAAAGCGAATGCATAGGAAAACGGGGGATGTGGGGCCATACTGGAGCCCAACCCTAAAAGCGAATGCATAGCGTTCCGGTTACCCCCGTGGGGTAGGGCCAATTCGTACGAGAGTCATATAAAAGGCTCCAGCCTGGCTTAGTCTCTGACGGATCGTCCGTTATGGTGGCCCAGGGAACTGATGGGACTTCAGTACCAGAGGATAGAAGTAGTAGATCGGACGAGAGGAGATCCTGGCAGGTTTGAACCAGACCATGGATCCAGCCACGGAGATCTCCTGTAGTGAAACTTAGCTGCTTATAAAGAAGCCGATCATTGCCAACCCAGCCGATATGCCCTGGTTGAGTAGTGCTAAAGCTAACCCTCATACCGTACGTACGAAGGTCTAAGATCCACTGAAAAGGGGAGTTAGTGCCCCGTAGCATAAAGCTTTTTATAATCAGCTGGACCCACTCCTGGAAGGTTCTTGTCGTACGACGATGCTGGCTGAATGGCAGTGGCGGGGGAGAGGAGGAGTTAGGAGAAGAGGGAACTGTAGGCGAGGAGGGACTTTGATATCCTTCATCTTCATACAACAGATGATACTCAGGGTTATCAAGCGGGCTCACGAGATCAAGATCGTAGCGGGCCTGATCCCCCTGAAAATGGCGGACGATCTGTTCTGCGTAGGGATCAAGCCAGAGCGCCTGGCTAAGGACTATAAAGCGTGCAAGCTTGATAATCTTAGAGAGGATAGGAGGGAAGGAGTCAGGGGTATGCCAGCCCGTACGAGAGCGGCCGAGGACTGCAAGTGCACACACCAAAGCACATTCATATTCGTCCGCACCCACGCGCTGGTTTAGAAGCTCTAGACAGAAACTCATACAGGCCTTTTCGATCGGCCGAAAGTGAAATGGGGAGGGAGAAGGAGAAGAGCTAGAGCTTGTACGATCATGATCACTCTCATATAGATCAGGAGACCGAGACTGCGAGCGAGCGGAGGTGGCCAAGGCCCAGAGGGTTTCCCAGGACTTGCGTTGCCGGCGGTTGAAGCGGTAATAGGGGAAAGCAGGATATGAAGACTCAGTGGGCTGCTGTGTACGAGCAAAGAAGCAAATGATCTGCTGCCATGGCACAAGGTGGCGGGTAATGGTTTCAGGGTCCATATAGGCCTAAAGAGGTTGCCGGGGGGCCTGATCGATCTCTGTTCGGACGACCTCAACACGGATCAGATGGCCACATCGCTTAGCAATCTGCTGTGCCGTACGAGCCATACCCTCCATCGCCTGATAGATATTCCAGAGAGGATCAAGAGGATCAGATTCTGGTGGCTCGATCAAAGAATGTAGGGTTTCAGGGAGTTGACCAGCCAAGTATTGAGACCATCTCGTACGACGGAGCCATGGTGTAGCCTCATCAAGCTCAACCGTTTCTACCGTACGATCAGAGGGTTGAAAGATCTGTTGGTGCTGCTCTTCAAGTTGGTTAAAAAGTTGGTCGATAGTAGAAGAGACTGGCTCTATCTCCTCTGACTCTGATCGTACGGGGTTTATCACAGCAAAATAGTGAGAATTAGGCCCCTGGCGGTAGAGACGTTGGCAGGTAACAGAGCGAGTATATCTCTGAAGAAGCTTAGACGTAGAGAGGATAGGAGTCGTACGATCAGAGGATTGGGAAGAGGCTTGGGCAAACCATTGATGGTGAGTCCGCCAATGCTCTTTCATTACCTTTGTCGTACGGCAGATATAGCGGCAGGTAGGGATAAACTGGCACTGAATACCATCATGGTAAAGAGGAAGAAGATCAAAAGGTAGCGGTTGATTAGGTATTGAATCAGATGTAAAGGTAGAAAGTAGCTGGGGCCAGAGTACAGGGAGAGATTCTTGGATCTGAGCTGCCGTACGACCAGGAATAGAATGGGAAGAAGAGGTCAAATGAGCTATAACTTGGCTTAATCGTACAGCATATTGACACTTATAGCAGATGAGAATAGGTAGGGTGTGGAGGAGACTAAAAAGCTCCTGTATAAGCGTAGGAATATTGGTTTCCATAGTAGGGTGTTAAAAAATTAGGAATGGTAAAAAGATACTAGAAAGTGACTCGTAAAGTAGAAATATATATTCAGGGGTTATACGATAATATTAGCCTCTATCACAAATATTTTAAGTGGGTCAAAATCCCCAAAGTAGATCCTCCCGGTCGCACCCCATCAAAAAATATTTAGAGTTTTGATGATTTAGGGTTAGCTTGTACAACTGCTATAGCGGATATCAGGATCTAAGAATTAAACTGGCTATAGATTATATACAAACTTAGAACTCATCAAAATTTTAGCCTAATCGTACGAAGGAAATTGCTTGCAGTCAGGGTAGGAAAATCAGTTGCAGTCAGGGTGGTGGGTCAAATTTCTGCCCATATATAAGGGTCCCTCACCGCCGTGCAGTCAGCCTGACTGCAACAGGTCCCTTGGGATAGGGAACGTCGCGTTACGCCGCGTGAATTCACCGCCTCGGCGGAGTCGGTCCCTGGTTGGGCAGTGGCCGGGTTCTGGCGAGGTTTAGCAGATACCCTGAACAGAACTCTCGGTGCACGTAACTGTCAACGATCGAATCACAGAGTATATCAGTGGCGTTCTAGCCCCTGTGCTTACTGGGCGGAGAAGAGCCGATTGAGCCCCTGCGAAAAGTGGAGCGCCAGGAACCGCAATAACGTCGAGAAAACAGAATAATATCATCCGCTCACAGCCAGACGACGCAGTTAAAATCCGCACGCAGTCCAATGCCTGGGTACCAGAACCTGCGATGACTTCCAAAAATTGAAGTACGTGATAACATGGCTTTAGATGACCAGACCAAGGAATTGTCGTGTTTCTTTTCATAACAGACTTCCTCATAATGGCCAGTCCTGGATTTGCGGCTGTTCTGGCAAAGATTTGTGCTGGAATATAGGTTGAAATCGCAAAGCATCATTACTGTAGATTATTCTATTTAATGCGCAGCTATAAGAAAGAGTGAGGGGCCCCGGTAGTGTGAAATAATCTGCTTCTCATTTTTTTGACCGAGTGGGATCAAGCGACAAGTCATACTTATTGCAAAAGGATGGAATCAATTACTGAAAGGCCCACGCATATTCTCCCTGTCCACCAAGACAATTGGTTGGAGTATGAACTCTAAAATTGCTTGTTTCCGAATTTTCCCGAATCTCGACTATTTACCAGCTATTTTACTCGAATCTGATTTTTGGAAGATCTGAGATGATTCACAATATCAAGCATTTTGGTCCTACAGTACACAAGACCTTGCGGGACTTTGGGATACGAGCGTTGGCGGCGGCCTCAAAGACCTCGTTGATACCCTCGCCGGTACGGGCAGAACACTCGAGATACTTGTACGCCAAGAACTTTTTGCTGACCTCCTCACCTTGCTCAGTGGTAACAGGGCTTTGAGAGGTCTTGCGCAGCTCTTCAATTGTCTCCGGAGCATGGCGCAGATCCTTTTTGCAGCCAACAAGAATGATGGGCAGTCCGTTACAGAAGTGAAGAACCTCAGAAATCCACTTCTCCCACACATTATCGAGCGAATCAGGCGAGTCAATGGCGAAACAGATGAGAATAGCATTCGAGTCGGCGTAAAAAGGACGGAGGCGGTCGTATTCTTCATAGCCAACCGTATCCCAAAGAGCAAGCTGGACATGCTGGCCATCAACCTCTACATGGGCGACGTAATTCTCGAGGACGGTTGGGACATACGTCTCGGGGAAAGTGCCCTTTGAAAAAACATTAAGCATACATGTCTTACCGCAGGCACTGTCGCCGACGACGACGAGCTTCCGACGAATTTCGGCCATAGTGTTTCGTGGTCAGAAGATGCACAGCGGCTTAGCTTGACAGGGTGGACAAGAAGGAGAGCTTGGCAAGGAAGCAGCAAAGCTAGGAGCAAAAGATAAATGATGGAAGATCTTATATGGTTGGAAAGGGACAATTGAGCTGACCTCATCTCAGATATTAGCTAAGCAAGGCTGTCGACAAAAGAAGGTCGCGGTTTTACTAGTGCGCCCGAGGGTATTCAGCACCTGATATGCCATTGTTTTCAACCATGTTTGCATCTCTAAACGATCTTACTAAGCCCACATCGCTTATATTTTGTACCTTCCATAGTATTCAAAAAGGAACACTTAGTCCGTACTGTTACGACAACATTCCGACAACGGCTACCCCACGTAATTTTTCGTTGCAACCGGCCTACTGCAATCCTTGCGGGAGCCTGCTAAGACATGAGATCGTGATTTAGGGGCGGGGGAATTAGAACGAATTGCACGGACCTACGCTTGTGGAGAGTTTTTGTCTGATAGCCAATCTCTGGGCATTTTTCATCCCCTACCGGTGGCTATGCTTCGGAGTTCAGGAAGGTCTGATCGCGCTCTAGTCATTTATAATCAAACGAACATTCAATACTCACAATTTCACCGCCAGTTTTATTTTTTACTACTTAGCTTGAGTTACCCTTGAGTAATTCGTGCATTGAGTAATTTCAGAGAAGTCGGGCATAGCAAAGTAGAAGGTGGAACTCCCTTTAGGATAGCTTACAGGAGTCAAAAACACTTTATGTGGTCTTTTCAAGAGCGTAGTGACATTATACTCGTGGGGCAAATGAGATGCCTTCCAGCAGCGATTAAGGATAGAGAAGGCTACGCAGCATTTATCTCTTCTAGGTATAAAAATGCCCTAGGAGATACATCGTGGCTCCCGGGGGCTAGTGATAGCATGCCGAGGAGCCCTGTGGGGTTATCACGTATCAGTTGATGAGGAGCGTGTCCTTTCAATGAAGCATCAATATTAACAAACTATAGTCGACTCTAGATACAAGACGTAGCGCGAGAAAGCAAAAGAAAATTAGCTTCCTCGCGTTCAGGGGAACCCAGATGCGCCATGTGGGTCCGCGTTCTAGGCTTAGCGTGTATGCCTCATCTAAATCCCTGACAAGCCCTGGCTGCAGTCCTAAGAGCACCGTATAGCACTCCTAGGAACACCGTATTGCACTCCTAGGATCCGTTTGTCCCTAGGAACTAATGCGAGGGGCCCTGGGAACGACGGCGAACGGCTCTAACTATAGCCGTAGCGTGGCTTGACATTTCGAAGGGCTCAAGCCAGCGGAGACCAGCGGACCCAAAAGATCGACCAGCCGCACACTAGCTGCAGCAATCCCTAGCCTGATATGGCATCCACGCGGTGATCACGACCATTTCCACGCTTACCTTCGGGAGACCTTGACCATCTTCTTCATCCATTCATTATGGTGCGTGAGACTGCATCTACCGTGCTAGAGCCTTCATTCAGTGGGTATGTGGCCTCCACGCAGGACGCGCTCATCCTGTTTGAGGCCTGTTTAAACGGCACCTTGCACCTAATATCCCGTCATCCCTACCCCCGCGAACGGTCGCGTCTCGTGTGCAGCGGTAACATCTTCATCTACAAGGAGCAGTCCCCCGGCATCAGGCGGTGGACTGACGGCGTTAAATGGAGCCCCAGTCGTCTACGAGGTAATTTTCTCATTTATCGCGAACTGGAGGAGCCTTCTACCGGCTGGAAGAGGCGCTCCATTAAAAGGGGCAATCGTCGGCTGGTTCCCCCTATCCCCTTCACATGGCACCCAATTTTGAAGGATACAGTATATTCTGTGCAGATTTCTACGGAAGCGGTATGGATTTGCTGAGTCTCATCTAGCGACGAGCATTTATGTCGAGAAGCAACACTTCGGGGAGATATTCAATGGCGCTCAGAATCTTTGTTGTTTTCAACGCCGCCACATTTCACTTAAAACCTGACAGGAATGATTCCATAGGCCAACTGCGTTGCTGGCACAGGAGCCGAGCTCTTTGAAAGTCATGTATTGGCCATATTCGGAGCCACTTGCAACGCAGTTTCTGTGGCAAAAATCACATCAACAAAAGGGGATATACTCCTCGGTGAGGCCCACTATTGGCATCGCGATGGCCTAATTGGGACTTTGATTAGGAGCGGGTAGCTCAGGAATTTCTCCCAATCTGTAAATACTAGAGATACTTATTACTTAGCACTTATCGTTTACGGAATCTACTCTCCATGCATTGATTAGATTTCCTTTATCAATGTTTTCGCAGTCATCAACCCTCTCAGAACGGTCGATCGCACCCAAACAAGCTTTGTATCATGTTCGAGGAAATCACTGACAAAGGGTTGGAGTCACAAGATTTGACTTTTCCTTACAGTCTGCTGCCGCTCGAAGAATCCCACATGATCATTCTCGAGCTTTCAATTCGGTTCAGTTGAATTGAGTGAGGCTCTGAGTCTAGAATCAGTATTATACAGTATTTCTGAAGATTGGTGTCACTACCTGCGTTCTTCAATTCAATCTCGAGCCCTATAAACTTTGATCCATATATATCTTACAAGTATTGCCAGAAAATCCTTGTCCCTGTCTCTTCAGCTCCCACAACCCCCGGCAGCTGTACATCCGCTAGCAGCAGCACCACCAAGGGAACAAACGGGATTAGTATAAGTAGTGCCTTTCCTGGAGGAACTCTTGTCACGCTTGGTGTATGATGAACGTCGTTTCTGGGAATTCCTAAAGTCGCGAATATAACTATCATAATCTTGGCGTTTCTTTGAGCGGCGAGCAGGAGGATAATTTTCTTGCCCATCAGAAGAGGATCCAAAGCACATTGTAGATAGAATCTGACTATCTGCCTTGATTTGAAGCGGCTACCAGTTTATTATGAGAGTTGAAGTCTTTTGAAATTTATCCACGGTCTGATCTCGTGGGCGAAATGACGCATTTAAAAGACTAGAGCGCGATCAGACCTTCCTGAACTCCGAAGCATAGCCACCGCCCGGGTCGGTTGTAGAGCGCTGTGCCACGAAGCGCGGAGTATGCCATGTACGCCGGGAATCTAACCGTTGAATGCCGTTGAATGAGTCGCTTGGAATGCTCCGCAAAGCCGGAGGGGATGTAAGGATTGTCGTTGGACAGAACCTGCGATGGTAGCTAGCTAGGGTATTAAGGATCTAACCGCATGCTCACTGGATCTCTCTCCGATTAGCACTCAGCGAAAACCAGCACTTTTTCATCCAGTTGACTGTGTGGCCCGTGGATCTGTAGACGCTTTCAAGCTCCTCCTGACGCAGAAGAATCTGGCCCTGGATGCTTGGGATCACAATTGGGATACTCCAGTCCACCTCGCTGTTCGGTGTCGACGCCTGGCGGTGGTGGATTTGCTGCTGAGCCAACTGTGTGCCAAGATTAACTGTCGAGACAAAGACGCAACACTCCGCTCTGGTTGTCGACATTCTTATCGCATAACGACATGACCGAGAGGCTATTAGAGACGGGAGGCATTGATATCAACTTTGTGGGTGGTCGTGGACAGACCCAATCGCCTTCCACTTCGCTGCACCACGCGGTGACAAGGAGCTACACAATCGCTCCGCGGTGGCTTCTCGAAATACCTGGCGACAAACTTGGCAGATTCACCCCTTTGTCGAGCGGCGGAAACCGGCCACTTGGAAGCGGTAAAGCTCTTGGTGCAACAGCGCTGCCACTGGTCACCACTAATGCCGTCATAGCGCAGATCTTCGTTCCTTCACTAATTATCAGTACTTGTTAAAGTGTATGGATACCCCATGTATGTTCATATACGCGGTGTAAACTGCACTGAGGTTGCGGGCTGAACCAATTTACCACACAAAACATAGATAAAATTGGGTTCCTGGGTAACAATTCGCATGCTAGTGGTATTTTACCAAAGCATACGCTGACAATAATCTATAGGATTAACTACCAGAGACAGGTTGTATTATTGCTATGTAACTTGAGATATTGCCGCCCTAGGCATTAATAATGCGTGTCCGTATTAATCTATGCCTGCATTTCTTTCCGTATTTTTCCCTTCCTCCGACATAAAATGCGATCATCCTGGTGGCCCGATTGGGGCTTAGTCGGCCAAGCCTCTTGGCTGAGCCCCAAATGTAACTTTGAAAGACGCGGGTGGCGAATCACTTGCCCTGCCCAAAAGTATACAACTCAGCGATTGGACGCCCATCGAAATCAAAAGGGGCGAAGAATACTCAGCCTTGCGATTAGATCTCCTCACTTCGTGGGTCAGCAAACCAGGGCCAGCAATGAGGTTGTCACTATATAAAATGGTGTCTGCCGTACAAACAATTTTAGGTAGTGTTCGCAGAACAGACAGCGAATTTCTTATTAGATTCAGATATATTTCACTACGAGATCACCGACAAATCAGCCATGTTTCCATCCGCGTCATGTGCCTCCAGCCCAGTGCGCTACAGTATCACACCCTCCTACTGGAAACGCAACTACGAGATTTCCGGCCCATGCCCAATCTTTGTAGAGAATAGCAAAGTGACTCCAGGCAAGTCGGATCTGACTTTTCACGACAGCACTCGCCAAGGTCCTGTGATGGCAACGGTGAAATATCGTCACGTCTCAGCAGATATCAAGATTGGGCTCCATGACAACAACTTCGGGGCCTTTCGCTGGAAGTCTCTAAGCCGCGTGAAGCGGGGAACCTTTCGATATAGCTTTACCCATGAATTAGACCATGGCAAACCTGAAACTTTCACATGGCAGGCAAAGCATCATTTGAGCTTTACGCAAAGCGGAAGCATGGAGTTAATCCACGATCGCACGGGGGATATCGCGGCAGTCTTTGCAAACTATTCAGTCCTCTACCCTCCAACCTCGAGAAACGAAAGCGATGGTCAGGTATTGGAGGTTAAAATGGATTTGGAAGAAGATTTCCATTTCATCATACTCGTGACATGTCTCGCACTATACGAACAGATGAGTCGGAGGAATAATAACGCTGCTAGTAGCGCTGATGCCTCTGCAGGCATCGGCGGTGCCGGCTCTACTATTTAATTTGGTCATGTTTTGTCTTCCTATACTTATCTCGTGGACGATAAGATATTTTTTTTAATATTAGTGAGCGATTCCCATGAGAGAAATTGAATGTACTTATTTTCGTTCTGGCTGTGAAGCGGTGAATTGGTTCAATGGATGTGCTCCTAGGGGGCATAAAGTATAAACAAAGGTCTATTGATAATAATGATAGACCCACATCAGTTAAGCGACAGTGTTTGTGGTCTCTACGGAAAATGAGTGCACTTGAAAAAGCCTAGGAGCTATAGAGGTTGGCTGCTCCAACAATTCCGTAGAATAAAAGCCAAGGCATTACCTCAAGGTTAGAATTGCAGAGGCCAGTACGAGCAAACATGGCTCGAGGGCATCAAGGATCTGAAGTTCCTCCATGAATAGTGTCGACAGAGTCTGACCTAGACTACCGGGGATATTTGTATTTTGTATATATCCGCAAATGCTACACCTGGATCTGAACGGTCAGACTGTAATGTTGTCTCTATTTCGGGCTCATAAGGATAGAGACATGGGTACGCTGGTTTTGTATCAGCGCTATCCAACGATGGCAGATAGAATGGCAGCCCCAGGCTCCTAGGAGATAGCCAAACTTGGACCAATCATATCTATCTAGGTTATGTGGTCCATGGGGTCATTCATGGAACCGATTGGCTCATTATTCTTTTGCAGCTACCATTGTATTCGTAGTATCCGATGATAGCATGTATATTGACGACCCACAGGCTCTTGGGAGCCATGTCCAGCTATTAACCAATAATTCACTGAATACTTGTGCGTATGTGAGCCACTTATGGCACTTGTCGGCTCACGAATACGTACTTTCCCGTACCCACTTAGTTCCCAGGAGATTGACATGGGTATTGTCATGCGCAAAGTGGAGGCCCATGGAAGAGACAATTCTCCTACGGAAAGGTGATCGATCTAGTAACTCACTCACTATTCAAGGAAACCTTTTGTGAGATGTGGGCTGTGCGAATCAGTCCCAAGCTGCACCATAGTTTGTACAGAGCCGCTCGAAATCAGTTTCATCTAAGTCTTTCTTTTCGAAAGTTTTTGGAACTCTATCTTGCATGGCATTATACCTTTTCTAGTTAGACCACCCCTGGCATGGTATTTTCGGTATTCCAGTACAATTGTAAATAAACAAATAAAAATAGGCATTGTATTCGGCTGTATGCGCTTTGTGCTGTCTACAGTACTGCCCCAAAGAATTGATGTCAAAAACAGAGCGGAGGTGATAGACTATTACACGCATGCATTCTTATCGTTAGATCCGCCCCTTTTTCTCAGAATCTCTCTGGTTTGGGGGATTAAGCCATTTGCTAACTGCACCATTCTTGATTTGGCCACCACCTCTGCAATTTCGTTCTACAGCAAAAGTCTGATCCGAGATCTAGAAGAAGATATCAAAATGACCCCTGAAATTATGCAATCAAAGCCCGATCGCATCGTGGTCACGGAAATGTTACATGTCAAAGCGTGGCAGGAAATTCATTGGGGTGGCCGCCGAGAAGAATTGTATATCAATGTCTTTTATGTTTCTGTCGGACCTATGGCACAGCGGATGACCTAGAAGGGGCTGGTAGATTGACTGGATGATCAGATACGAGAAGGAATCTATTTGCTTCATTCGAATAGAAACATCCATTTTGAAGATTTTTGATCGTATGTATCATAACCGAGAGAATAACTTAGGCTGCGGTAAAGTTATAGGAAAAGAATCATGCATGCCCTGCCCTGGTAAAAAGTACTGAAGTTACCGAGCTAGGTTTGATGGCATAGCTAGCCCGATGGATATTATTTCCTATGCAGCGGATACAGTACCGAAAAAGTCTTCTCTGTGGCAAGACTGAGAGCCTCTTTCCACAATCACAACGTTTCAAACTTTGGCCTCCCTGCGGGGGCTGAGAGAGGCCGAGATATATGTTTGTGTATCATTAGTTGCTGCACTGGTAAAATCAGTTCAAGTCTCAACGGCATAACGCTAGGTGAATCATCGCTGAACGATTTAAATTATGATCCTTCGCCATCCTATTTCAAAATCTGTTTTGGACAACTGCATAGCTGCATAGCTCGGCGTGATTGCTTTTCTCTCAACATCATCTTGTATAGAAGTGTCTTGGTTGATTTTTTTACACTATATCACCCCCCTATACAAGCCTTTGGATTGCCAATTTGTCTATCCTAGCTTCGCCGCATTGCTTTCAGGCCCGTTCTGTATTCACGACTACGAAAAAATAGATCTGAATAGCAAACCATTGTACAGACACTCAAAGCTCGACTTCAATCGCTTCTGTAAAAAGCCCGTTGGTATGTGATATCTGATTCTGGCTATAGCAAACTTAAAAGCTAATCCTAATCAAGACAAGCCTCTATCTCCGATACATCGCTCCTCTGAAGCCTTTGTAAGCCGGCTCCCTTTTCTATATTCAAGAATCGAAGAAATTGTCTGGAAATAGGAATAGTCGAAGCTCTGTAGCCAGAGCATCAACACTACCTTACAATCCACCATCATACCACAGGATCACCCTTCCAACAGACCTGATAGGGCAGACAGATTCGTTTCTATACTGAATAGAAGTATCGTCGTGAAGCCTCCGGCCTACCTGACGAATCTGAAGCCGGAGGATTATCAGGTAGGATTTCTGCATACAGAAAACCTGACAGATAAGAAGATCATTCTCCTTGGGCTACCCGAATGGAAAAGACCTTCCAAAGTCCGGGAAAGCATGCTTTGTTTTGAGAATTTGCTGGCTAGGAAAAGTTTTCTACTCTTCTACAATTGGTCAACCGAGTACTGGATCTCAGATTCGGTCATTCTCGATCTACAGTCAACCGATGAGACTGAGATGATCAGTAAGGGAAAACGGACGGCAAGTAGTCAAGATTTGAGGTACCTTTGCGCCGGCCTCCCATCAACCACGATGGGACCTCTTTTCAACACGCTTGTGGCCTCGGGGAATGCAGACCCAGCCTACTTTGAGTATTCGAGTGGGTTCATTTGGATTCCTGCGTCGATAGATCCGAAGAATTTCGAGATAGAGCTTGACACCTCTATCGAACCGTCTTGCGATCGCGTTGATTACATGCTACAACAGATGAGAGAGAGGTCGTGGTTGGTTCAGGCAAAGCTAGCAATCAAGCTTGAGAGGTCCAGCAGGGTGAAAGCCACTATCTCGGTTCGGATTTTGGGCGTTTCTCAAGTTTGCGTCACTTCTACTCATAAACCAATTACTCACCATTAGGATGTATTTCAGAGCCAGGTGCTATACCTTCGCCTGAGCCATGCTATTTGTGTCAAAATATCTCTTCAAATTCCATCATCTTTTGTGTAAAATCAAAGAATGATTGCGTCATTTGCGTCGCGTTGCCTACCGAAGGGACGAATTGGTATGAAGAATCGGCCACTGAGCAAAGATTTACCTCTGTGTATTACGTAACATCGACTGACTCGGTGGGTAGGTGTAATATAAAAGGTCCATTTGCAAGACCTTTGCTGTTCTCGCAGAAGACAAATCAATTGCCTATCCCCAGTTGAAAACAGAACAGGAGTCCTGGTCCGAACATTGTACAATTGGTAATCGTAAGAATGGCAAGTGTGTATTCAGCGTAAGAGAATCCATTGGACGCGTGCTCCGCGATTTCCCGCACCATGAACGTCCTCAGAGGTCTCCAAGCCCGTCGATTTTCATCCCCGCTGCGACTGCCGGGTCCGCACCGTCTTCTGCCCGGGCCCATCTGGCGTATCAGTCATATCGCTCTTCATCCGCTCCTCTGCTTCCGGCTCGACAGCCTCCAGCCGGTGGAGAAGAACTGCCAGGTCCCTGCGGAGATCCTCGGTACACTTATTTTGGTCCGTCAATTTACAATCTAGGGATCTGGCCTTAGGTTAGCCCTTTGTGCATTGCTTGGAGGGAATGTAAAACTCACTTCACCCGCACGTCTAGTCTTGAAGTATCACCTGTTAGTAAACACTTTGCTTTCACGATAAGGGATGACTCGGACTAACTCTGCGAGGCATGTGAGGGTAAGCATATTGCTATCTCTAGGCTGAGATAAGTGTCCGCCGTATTGAGGACTCGGTAGCACCCCGTGATCATGGGTACTGGGAGGATCGCCCTGTTGCGGGACAGCTTTGTCGTTCTTGTTCGAGGGGGTCGATGGTTCTTCCTCGGTGTTGTCTCCAGACAGAGATTGAGATGGGCTTCGGCTGTATTCGGACTCCGAGGATGACAAGGACAGTGCGCGCTGCAATCGACGTCGGAACTCTGGTATCTGCCGGGTGCGCGGAATTTTTCGAATGGCTCCTATAGTCGAGTATCGAATCAAGCGGGTGCTGCCGACAGATAGATCTGTTTGAAAGGTATGACGGGAGTGGCTCTTATACTGTATGATTCGTGACGGGTTTGAGACTCTACATTTGTGAAAATAAATACGGCCAGCAAATGCCCGCAGTGGAAAACGACGTCGCCCTCAGCCTACGCCAGCCATGTCTGGTCTCACATTGCGAAAATTCAAAGAAGCGGGGCGCATTTAGAACACTTCAACGGATTTTCAACGGGGCAAACGTTGAATAACAAGCTACCTGCAAGAATTGAACGTCCCAATCCGCGGCTCGCAGAAAGTTGGCTTCGCGGTTGGACTTGCAAGTCAGCGCCCAGCGATCGGTGCCGCTAAGCTGTCACTTTCAATGTGTCCTGCTTGAAAAGATTCATCTGCGTACACATTGGGCAGGCTAAACTCGAACCATTCTGGCAGGGGTCAATTAAGCTGATGATTTAATTAAGAATCCGTTCATTCAGTGCCTATATCAGATAAATGTAATGAGGAAGGATAGATGCGCATCCAAGATTAGGAGCACACATCGAGGCAGCTACGATGGGAAAGTCTACAAGCACAAGTTCGAGGGTATGGTCAGTCCATTTGCCAGAGCCAGCCCATTCTTTCGAACTTGCCAGCCAAGTTGAAAGTCGTTTGACCTTTGTCAACAACGTTGAGACATTTTATTTGTCAGGCCTAGACCCAGGAGAGCCAAGGGTCCAGGTGGGGCGTGCCACTCCACACGTTCTCTCGGCCCCGAACTCTTAGAAATTTCTTATTTCAACGTTGATAAACAGCCTCAACGCCCAGCGAAAATGTGGCTGCCCAGTACGAATGTCGAGTGGAAATATCTGGGTCCGGCAAAATGTACGCAAGTGGTCGCTGCCGAGAAGCGTATCCAAAATGACATAAAAGACGCTCTTTTCCCGTCAAAATGAAGAGCAGGACTTTCCTCCTCACACTCTCGAGCTCTCGGGTGTTCTTCGCAGGATAATATCTGCGTTACCAAAAACCCTTCGCGGGACAGGCTCCGCGTAATCAAGTTTGCCTCGCAGGGGGACGCTGCGTTACCAAGGGAGACCCGCAGGAGAGTGCTGCGTCAACAAGTTCTCCCTCATAGCCAATGAGCCCTGTGTTGTATAAATGTGCTCCACGGGGACCTCCGCGACATCCAGAGCCTCCGCAGAAGACCGCTGCGACACCAAGTTCTTATAATCTTGAGCTTCCATGCAGCCTTGAGCCCTGCGTTATCAAATTTGTGCTTGTTAGGCGACCCGTGGCGCCACGGTCCTCGTCCTGATCCTCGGCGATTGCAGGCACCTCTTCGTGGTGTCAGAGACTATTATTCGAGGGTACTCGAAGCAGCCAAGACCTGCTCCAAATAATCGATAAAATCAAGAATCTTTCGGGATACTTCGTGTGTTACGCCATTCAGCCTGTTTATAGAGTTCACTATACCTGTTCCTTGTTCACGAAGGGTATACTGTAGCCTAGATCACGCCCTGAGCTTCGAAACTGTGCATTTCCTTCCATGTAGTGTGAAGTAGAGCATCGCGTCGTGGGGTGACTACTATCCCGGTGTATGGCAGCGTCGCGGCCAATCTCGGTTGCGGCTGAAATCCCAAGTAGGTGTGAATGCTTGTCTCTGCTGGCTAGCAGTGTCGGCAGAATTTGCCTTGATGTAGTGAGATGCGAGTTTTCGACACTGAGTAGGTGGTGTTTGGCATGTTGATGGTGAGGATGTGTTGATGGTGAGGACGTGTTGATGGTGAGGACGTGTCGATGGTGAGGACGTGTTGAGGGTTAGTGATGATCATGATCGATGGGGACGGGACCAGTGAATCAACATGTTGATGTGCGGTGCGGCGTAACTGCTGAGCGGTGAAGTGGTAAACAACAACGGTATGTAATCACCCATCGCCATCATAGTGGCGCTCTTCGTTCCTTTACGAACTCAAATGTTTATCAATGGTAAAGTGTATCCTTGTCTTTACTTCGGTTGCTCTTCTATGTGACTCGACCTTCGTTGCGTGCTCTTTGGTGATATGCTGCATCTGTTAGCATAGTACAACCGCCCTTGCTTTCGATCGAAAGGAGTATTAAGATTACGTTGGGTGATGTTTGGAGTGAAACGGGTGGCGCGCTGGTGGGGTCCTGATGGCGGCCGATCTTAGTCAGCAGGTGCATCAGCGGGTTTTTGGCGAATTATGATATCATCTAGGATCAATTGATATTCCTAACCCAGCATAACCCTCTACAGCATAACCCTCCACCAAACCTCAACTGCTTCTACAATTCGCTAGATGCCCTACAAGTCCTATAAATTTTCCACCTGAATAATATTCGATTCATCATCTGAAATGCTGTCGGTAAGCTGATAAACGGAGATTCCATCAACATCAGGGTTGTTAAAAAAATCGATATGTTAATGCAAATTTCAGTGGTGTTTCATGTGTCAATTGTAAACGCATTTATGAAAAGGTCAAATCTACCTGTCGTGACTCTCGAACTTCTTCCAACGGAAATTAAGATATATGTCACGAATTATCTCCGCAACAAGCATGTGAAAAATCTGTCAGTAGTTTGCAGAAAACTGAGAGAAGTTTCTTTGCCCCGCATTTTCCGAAATGTCCGGTTTCAGTTTTCTCATTCTGGATTTAACGCATTGCGAGAGTTCTTGCTCTCTGACCTGCGCCGTTATGTAGTTTCTTTTACATACAAGGTCCCAGAGCTACTGCATCCTGGTAGGGACCTCGCAATATGGATTTGTGACTGCACTAATATCTTCCTAGAAACACAAGACTTAGAGTTTTTCAAGAGAAACGTCTTGAAACTAGACGACTATGTTGAAATGTCCAAAGAGAAGACCAACTTTAATCATCTGTCTGAGGTGCACGTTCCATATTTCCTGGTGTATGATACTTTCAAGTGCATATGCCAGGAGCAGCATACAATTGTGGAAAGTTGCGAAGACTCCATTTCCTTGTCGAATGCTTTCAGGAAGCTTCCTCGATTAAGCGAGCTATGCTTGGATTTCTGCCCAACTCTGAACAAGGACGACTGGGTAGCATCTTATATGGATCGGACTATATCAGAGCGCACCATTCGGCATCATCTTCAGGTTGTTTCAGATGCCTTGAAGGCTGGGATGGACTGTGGTATTTCCATACACACAATTCATTTATCAAATCTTGAATTGCCCTTTGTTCCTTCATTTTGGCGAGATCCAACAGTACAATTCTGGGTGCATCTGTATGAGATGCTCAAATACGCTTCGAATCTTCGTTTGAGTGGATCTGGATCACCATTGAAAGTGCTCGCCAGCACTAACTTGGATCTTCAGCATCTAGAACTGTGCCAAATCACAGTATCTGAAGCAGTTTTCCTTGACTTTTTAATAAATAACATGAACTCGATCGGTTTTATCGGATGCCATGAGGTTCACTTGATTACTACAAACTCGCGAGGGTCCAATTTTGTCGAACTATCGTCTGGGTGTGACTGCTTAGACTTTCTCACCATATGCGTTACCGCTTCTCTATGTTCCATTTGCTTGAAAGAGGGATGGAGACTATCGGACCGATCAACCGTGTCCAAAGGGTAGGAGCGCAAGCGATTGTGGGAACATTCCTCACAGTTGCGACCAGCGCAGCGGAAGCGGAGACTTATATCGCCACGGTGCAACACTGGCTCTGGCGACAGGCTGTGAAGATGTGGACAGATATCCACATCCTACTATTAACTAATCCCCTTTGTACGACTAAGCTCAGATGAAGAAATTCAGAAGATACTACCGTTCGCCATTGTATCAGGTCGCAGACGTACTGAGAAGCATCGAGATGGAAATACTGGAAACTATCAATTATTCACATTGGCGCTATGGGAGGAATGTGTATAGGGCGACGGTTAGAATGTACCAGATACACAGACCGAAACAGGCGGAATTATGTAAATCGCGGTCAGCTGTTCGGCACGAAATAAGATTGTAGGATTTGGCGTGGCGATTGAGAAGCAGCCACCTCGGTATCGAAAACCGAGGCTAAAGACCCTTCTCCGTCAGACTAGATGCAAGAACTGAGTAGAACCTATACTCTAGGGAGATGGCAGCAATGGCATACGTATTAAACGTACTAGGGGGATTGAAAAAGTGAAGTGTTATGCTACTCATAAGTAACAAAGCAGTAGCTCTTACAATGAAGAACTTTTGCTAATAGTCAGGCCAGGAATTTGTTTACTAAAACCATAAACTGATGAAAAGACTGTAAAGGAATGGAAACCAGGCCAGCGTCTGTTAGATCCCTACTAGCGAAGATAATAACCTGCTAGGTCCGGCGAAAGAGCAGAGCAGAGCCACAACACGAGAAGATACTGTCCCGCAAGAATAGGTCCCCAGGTTGAAGTCGACAAGTCTGAACATTACACAGCACTAAGCAGTCCCTAGAATTAAGCTGCCCGAGAACATATGGAGTCAGTCGAAAAGTGGATACCGCACTTCTAGGGATGCACACCTAGCAGCTGTATGACTGATTATCGTAGAAAGAAGCAAGCGTACTGGCCCAGCTCCGCACGGTATGGCAAGGCTCAATAGATATCTTTTTCGAATCAATGCCACTGAGACAGATCAATACATATGTGGATAAGCAAGAGAGACCGTGGACCACTTCCTCTTTCGATGCTGGAAGTGGACCATATATCCGACGGAAATACTGCAATGGACCCACACTCACCGAAGTAACATATCCTTCTTCTTGGGTGGAAAATCACCCTCCGATGATCAGAACTGGACGCCGAATTTGGAAGCAGTGTGAGCCTCAGTACGGTTTGCCATCGCCACCGGCCGACTTGACGCTACTTAATCTCGCCGACGAACGCAGATAGAATACCTCCCCCGAACTAACCCCTAACACCTTGTGCCAGAGACGGTAGACACGCTTCAATTGCCGAGGATAGGATGTTGAACACTTGAAGAAGCGCCTTCAAGCTAGCTTACTAACACATTTACTAACCCACAAAGACCCCCCACGATCTTAATAGCTGAGATGACATCAACTGAAAGAAACCATGTATGGGCTCTAAGGAGACACCGCATATATTAGGGCATGTATGGATAAATTAGTGATAGTTGCCCTTTCGGCTTAGCCGCCGGGCGTTAATAAACTGGGTATATTCTGTGTCACTCAGAGCCTTCTAGTAGGTAAAGACTAATAAGCTCCTCTTGATACCCAATTTAGTTATCTACTTTACATTCAGTAGCTCCATATCATCAACTATACCATAATCTCCGAGTATATACTCAGTAGCCATTGGGCACTTATTCGAACGGTGAATTGTTAGAATAACTGGAACGAAACACCCATCACGGGCAAAACCTTGAACTGAGCCAACGTATAAATCTATATAGGCGCTTTCCCGGGAGTTTTGCGAGTCGTTGCCTATTACACATAATTCCCCACGTCGGAACTCTCTGGTCGCTGGATTCCTCGGCTCTTCTGACAGCAGCAATGAAGTCCCTACTGAGGTTGCTTGGGGTACAGCCTGCACGTGGTAAGGGATGCGTGTTCTGTACCTCCGCTACTAATGGCGCATACCTCGCGACCAAATTACCCTCTATCGCAGGAGTGCAGATACCAGGTACGTCGGAAGCAATAACTAGAGAATCTACCCTTTCGCTTCTATCTGGCTCCGTTTGCACCGAATTTGAGGAATCTATTAGAATGGATAGACACAAGTCTCACCCAAAAATTCTACAAAGCAGTGAGAAGGTATTGGGTTCTGATAAAATGTCCTGGCCTATCAGAATACAGAGCTTCCTGAACGCCAGAGCATTTGACAAAGCATTCCAGCGCATCTGGGAAATGTAGGCTCGCCAGACCCGCGTCAAATAAAACTGACGTTATTGAAGAGGCTTATTCCATGTGGGGATTTCTTAGGCGGAGAGTGTTCCATGTTTCTAGCTTGCTATATTGGCTGTGGGGTTTACGTGGAGATGTGCTCGACTGTTATATTGATAATAAAGAGACAAGAATCGGCTTCTGGGGATTTTTCCAGCAAAGTTTTAACCGCCTCATATTACCAAGTTACTTTTGTGGATAAGGAACTCATCCAGGTATAGTGTCAAGCAGCTGTGCTTCCTGCAAAGTTTAGGGCTCGTTGGCACGTAGGAAGAAATTCAGGACAACGACAGTGACAGTTCGTATGCTGACAACTGGGCTTCTACAATCATCGCGGAGAACGATATTGAGAATTCGCTCGTTCATACATACCGGGGAGGTAATCACTTTGACCTCGCAATGCGAAGAGTGCAGGTATAAACGATAGGCAATGGATGCAAGAGCAAACTCTCCACCCAATTAACACGTAGCAAACTCTACGGTTGGCAGAAGCCTCCCCACATTCCAACGATATAGCTCTTTCCAAGAACAGGGAACCTTTTGCTTCAGATAGAAAGTAATGCTTCAGATGGTGAAGAATGAAAGGTCCCGTTTCTCATCATTCCCCATTACTGAACCAATCATTTTATGCTGACTTCAAAAGAAGAGGCTACGTTTTATTTATTACTAGTCTAGTTTTATACCAGAATTACACATGGAGAGAAGAATCAACTGCACATGACGTGCCTTAGTCCCAACGTGAACTTGTAATTGATTCAAGAGGCTTTCTTTGTTAGAGGATATGTTAGAGTAGGACTCTGCCAGGAAACTGGGAGACATATTATTTCCAAGTTTTGATCTAGACATACACATAATAAACCTTCTTGCTGTATTCATGGTAGCATCCGGTGCTTCAGAGCCACCAATGAGATAAGATTTATCGAAGGATATTAACGGAGACTTTATTTGTGGCGTCAAGGGGTTAGAGCCATCCCTTAATCTGAAGGGTGGGAAAGCTTCGCGCTCACATTCCTTTCCCATGATGTATGCACCTTTCCTACCCTAGTAACTTAACCATTGAAGTATCTAGACCAATGGCCAAATAATTATAGCCTAGGACCAAATTACGTACCATAAGCAGGCTATATAATGACCCACCCTCATCTGGAAAAGATATATCTCCATAAAGACAAAAATACTCTGTGACCCACGCATACTATCCGACGTACTCCCAACTTCAACAAAATACCACTTAAGATGCAATTCTCTTTACTCTCCCTTTTGACTATTTGTGCCCATGTCGCTGCACTGCCTGGCCTGCTTGAACAAAATGGCAAATGTGACCAGGCAGCTTGCGAGCGCTTCGCGCATGAGTCGGGCTGGCCGAACCAGATCTCTACGTTAGTGCTCACAAGTAACTACTTATGAATCCAAGATTCGTGTTTGCTAAAGTCTCTCAGCTCTTGGTGTACATCAACCGTTACGGCTACTGTCACGTCTACGAGTGCCGTCACCACAACGGACACCATTTACACTACGGACATCATTTACACCACTGACACCATTTACACTACGGATACCATCAGTGTCACCACTACCTGCACTGAGACAGCTATCGCGACCGGGGCTTGGGGTTCGCATGGGAGTGGCAAATGGTAATTTGATGTTTTTGTTTCCTGTGCGAATCTCTAATCGCTTGTGAAGTAATACATCTAGGGGTGAGACTAAGATTAAAATACTTTGTAGCAGTCGGCATGTACTACAATAGACTAGAATTGACACTGGATAGCTATCCGAATATGAAAGTTGTTGTAGTCAAGAACATTCACAATTGACTCAGACCGAGCACCTCTATGCCCTGGAATATCTGTAATGGCGTCCTGTAATTACTTACATGATACACTCCCTTGATAATGCTCAAACAGCAGGCTTAGTGCTGTTTGGGCTTAGGCTCGCTTTGATCGCATTCCAACCGTCTTCATTTCTGCATGCGCGAACTCAGGCCGAATCAAACCACTCCATTCCCCGCTGATCACGACAGCCTATGGATCTATATCTCTATCGATTGGGTCCGCATCATCTGGGTCTTCTACTTCCCGCCGGAGCCAGTCTTCGATGGCAGGAATATAGTACCTTGCGAAGATAAGAGCGTCACTATAAGGGCGGAGGTTTGCTCGGTGGGGAATGTTGTTTGCCTTGCTCTCGTTGCCAACCATATGCCTGAAGTTGGTCCTGAATCGATTTCTCGATATCGGTAATAAAACTCTCGGTATCAATAACGCACTGTTGTTCCTCCCACCACGGGTACGGGGCAAGAGGCAAAGTGCTCCGATGGGGACATTCTGACATAAGTGAACTAATGAGTGGATAGGCCCCCTAGTCATACTTGCACTTTGCTCCTTAATAAACCGCATCGCAAAGAGATACATTAAATAATAAGGCAACAATTTTACCATGACAACTCGGGTCATAGCTAGACACCGGTGCAGCATCGCTTGGCCTGCCCATTCAGCAGTTAGCTTCACTGCTAGGTGCGTCACACGTTGGGGATCGCGGATCTACCGACCTGCCTCTGCGTTCTCACGGTCAGGGGGGCTCTGCTCTGGGGCTCCGTTGGGCGCCCAATCTCGACGCGAAACTGCATGGGTGGGACATGATAGAAATTGCAACAAAGTTCCTAGAAGTTGCTACTAAATTGAGGAAGATCTTGGCGGATTTGAAGAACTTCGCAGTTTAAGGATCAGAGTTGAGAGGGAAATGGAGACGCTATTTAACACTATCTATCATTCTGTTATCTGGTTCTGTTCTTGCTTGGTGTCATCGGTCGTAAGCATCGCTTTGGTCTAGACCGTCGAGCGTGTAAAAGAATAAAGAAAGGAGAAAGCCCACTCAAATGAAGGGATTTGTCTGATTGGCAGGCGTGTTGAGAGCCCGATCCTTTCCATACTTCAAACAAAGAAACCCGAGCTTTGTAACTTGCGGAAGTGGGTCATGTTTTGTCACAGATTGAAGCAACTGAACAAAGAAATCCAATGAATATGTCAATCGTGGCGGTCGCCTAGTGGTGGTTCCGGCTCATTGATGAGACTTTGGGCCTAGTTACATTCAGGTTTGACCCAAAGCCCGAGATTCGCATCCTCAATAATTTACGGCCAAACGTCGCGAGTCCAAAACAAGACCTATGAAGACCCAGGTTCGCAAAGTCATACAGCTTTCTTTATTGTATCTCTCAGCAAGTGAGGAAAAATATTCGGACCATTTACAGTACATTTGTGCCATAGCATTCACAGAAATCACTTTCAGGCTCAGCTGAACAACAAAAATCCGTCATTTCAAGGCAACAGCAAAATACATTATTCCTTAACGTTTTGGATTATTCCCTTTCTGCTTGTCTTGGTTGACTGAGCTATCACTAGGTTCGGGGCGACGGAAGAAGGACTGTATGCTCTCATCGGACATATTTCCAAGCGCCTGGTATGAATTATCCCCAGCCTTTATGCGCTTGGCAGAGATGAGGTCTTCAAGGGTGGTGACAAGGGCTTGACGGCTGTTATCGCCTGTGGTGACATCCTCAAAGTAGTGAGTTCGTGGGCGATTCGCTTCTTCTTCCGCTTGCTTGCAGAAAGCTAACAGTGCTTCAGTACCGCTTAATTCTTCTCTAAAGTCCTTTTCGTCGGGCACCTGATCATTATCCGAGGAAGTGAGGTAACGCCGTTGTCCCTGAATATTTCGATCAATTCCATACAGATGCTGGAGCAGTCGTAATTTCCAGCTTGTAAGTTCCTTGTGTGCAGAATTGAGCCCTTCTGCATTGATCAACCATGACAAATTAGGAGCCACGGATGAAGGCACAAGTTCGAAAGGTTTCGAGGATCCTGCGACATCACCTAATAGATCAGGTCGCGACTGGTCTATAAGTGTAAGAAACTGCTCACAAATCTCTAAGCTCTTTTGTGTGCTGTTTTTCTCATCCTCCATTATTCGAAGCTCAGCTGTCTCAATACCAGCAATCGCAGGGCCTTGAGTATTTGCCGTCTGTAGCCGTGTTCGAATATCGTTCAAGTGACTTTCTAGATCACATTTGGTGTTCTCTATGAGGTCTTTAAATTCCTCAAGAACAGCCCTCGTAACCTTTGTTGAACTCCTTATGATATAATGTTAGACTTATAACGTAATGAAAGGGCAGGCACTTACAAATTTGCATATGCGAGCGCGATTGAGATAGTTGATTTATATCCCGCCAACATGTTCTTGAACCCCGAAATATCGTCTCCCATATATCTCAGCTTGAGCCAGTCTCTTCTGCTACTTCGCTGTTGGGTAGAATGTGAGGTACATCTCAGTATAAGAATATTGAAATCCTCGCAGGCATTTTTGCACCTCGTGAGCGGTTGTTCAAGCGATGCTAGATCAACATCAAGGTTACTGATCGATTCCTCCAAAGCTCGAAGTACTCCTTGAAGAGCTTCTAATTCCTGGCGGAGCTCACGGATCACCTTTTCCCGCGATTGAAGGCTCTGAATTGTCTGGTAGAGGTTTATAGACGTTTCAAGAGCCAGAGTCACGAAGGTTGCGATCGCAGATGCGGTACCGATGACTTCCGCCATAGTGAATTATTGAGATATAATCAAACAATAACAGCAGAGTAAATTCATAAAAGCACGATCGGTTACTTTCTAGGAATGCGAGTGGGAAGCAGTAAATTTATGTGAAAGTGAGAGGCTGCGGGGTAAGCATCCAGTGAGAAATTCGAATTAGGACCTTTCCGCATTTAGATAGCGCGCGGCAAAACCCAGGACGCTGAAAAAAAGTCGCGCGCTTGCTCCACTGACATGATTCGCTCCTCACGCACCAACCAAGGCAAGCCACTAAACTCAAATACCGAGATAATACCACCTACACTGAAAAATGAAAGGGTTGCCCTCAAAGGAAATCAGAACCCATTTCCTAGAGCAGAGAGCTGCGATGTTTTGATAGCTATGAAGCCCTATCCTCTCTCCCTGGCGATTTCTGGCGCTGTCTGATATTTTTGGTGGCATGTTGGGTGTTGGAAAACGTAAGGTAAAAAGGACGCGTTTTGGCTGTGGTGATTGGCTAGCCTGGGATCTCCGTTAGTTAACGTAATCCACGGCCGAGCTGGCCACACGGCCGAGATGGCCACCCCAAAACACCATACTAAATGCGATGAATTACAACTTCATATCTCAACAACCATACATAGATAATATAAGAAATAAAGGTAAAGGATACTTAAGCATACAGATAGCCTACTAGTCTATTAAAAAAGATCGATTTAAGTAAGTAGAGAGACACATATATTTGAATCTGAAACATCATAATTACGGTGTATTTTATGGTAAAGCATTCAAGAAATAGTCTAATAGACTTAAAAATCTATCATAGCTCTTTCTTTACCTATTTACCTGTATATCCTATAATCTCAACTAAAATAAATACGTGGTGGTTGAAATATAGAGAAATCAATATTCAGCATCTTGTATGGTGTTTTGGGGTGGCCATCTCGGCCGTGTGACCAGCTCGGCCGTGGATTACGTTACGTTACGCGCGGGATGGCTTATTAATGAGTCATGGAGATGGGCGATCAGCCACTTTAACTACCCCAGCCCCGAAGTTGAATCTTCAGCTCAAATATTTCACAACCCATGAGTGAAGGAGTCCAATATCCCGAAACAACTGAAAGGGAACACCTCACCCCTGAGGTGAACCGAGAAGATGGACGTCACAACATCTTTGAGGATGTCGTTGCAGAGGAGAATGTGTTCCAATTTATTGGCTCTGCAAGCAGGCACACAACGACCGCACGCTCAGTCATAGCTAAAGCGCATACTACTCAGTTCCTGGGGGATGTGTCCAATACGACAATCCAGCAAATTTCAAAGGACCGTAGCGAAACCACGGTCAAGGATGAACATCGCCATCCCAAACAACAAACAAAATATTTCGAAGGACCTGGTCGCACAGTTGGCTAAGATTCCAACTTTCTGGGGTGCTTACCACCATGTTTCACCATGGAAACGCTGTTTGTATTCATACGAAATTTCGAGGTAGAAAGAGCTGGGCCATAGGTCAATACATGAGCTCAACTAGCGTTCGAAAGCCGTCTTAATCTTTGACAGAGTTACATGAATAAAACAAAGATTTCGAGGCTAACCGTGGTCAATTTTTCACAATTGGCTAAATGGACAAAGTGACATTGAAATTGGTGCCTCCATTGTTGTCCCAGTATTCCTGGCCGAGAACATTGTAACGAATGCAGACACAAATAATGTTTTCAATTTTAAGAGGGAAGGTTTCATGATTAATCAAGAAAACAAACTTGTCAAAAACAACTGAATGCCCCAAGTACAGGGACTGCCCATGTTCCGCGGCTACCTCCGAAACCGTTTTCCATCCATCGAAGGAGAACCGAGCAGCCACAACTTTCTCCCATCCGAGGTTTAGCACTTTCACCGTCCCTTTGATCTGATTTCCAGTTGGCAAAATTCCAAACTTTCTAACTGAACTGGCTGCCACACTGATAGGTGACGCATGAGAGGAGAGCAACAGGCAAAAGCTTATCAGAAGATATGCTGTCCTCTCCATTTCCTGACGAAGCTATACCTGGCATCAATGCCTGGGGAGCATCTGCTGGCAGGAAGAAACAGCTTTGCTCGAAAGTTTCATCGAAATGCACATTCTTCACAACTGTTGTATCTTTATCTGTCGCTTGTGTACGTTGCCCATGTTTGTATCGGATCGCAGGCTTGCGACATGCGGCCGAGGAATTTGATGATACTGAATTGGCTAGGGCCTGGCCATATTGTTGTCTTTGATGGGGATGATCGGCAGCGGCTGATCCTGGCGTTCGGGTGGAATCCCAAGTACACGAGACCGTTTGAGTCAAGTTTCGATCATTTCGAAATAATGAACGACCGTAATATTCCCCGTTACAGGTTGCGGCATGCTGCAAGCTTCCGGGGCAGATAACGCTTGCCATCGGGTACTTCCAGTGAGGAGACAAATGAGACCATAGATATTCGCCGATGGATACCGTCGAGCATAAAGTGTGACTCTCAATTTAAAAAAGCGCATCAACACTACTTTGATAACATCCTCCGCAGAGTTCAATAAGGTTGCAACTTGCAACCAATGTTGGTTCGATGATGCGCAGAAAAGCTAATGCAGCCACCTAGGCCTCGTAATGTGACCTCGAGAGCCGCGATTCGAATAATCCTTCACAATGCAAATCAGCGTTTTTGACCAATGAGATGATATAACGAATAGCCACAGCGTCTCGGAAAACCGGAAAAAAAAACGATTAGCGCCATAACCTGCCTAGGTCACCGTCTTTTGTCACCGCCTAAAACAAGCTTATGACAACAGATTGCCGAAGCAACCAAATCGGGTTAGCTTGACAGAGTCGGCAGAATTATACCTCATCATTGGTTGGGGTCTGAGGGAAGTGAGGTAAAAATGCCGTGTCAGCATCGCTAAAGAAGCAAGCGGTGAACCGAGCAGTCTACCGCCTTTTGGGTGGGTCGGCGAGGGAAAGTTTCCGCCAATTGCGTTTTCGCGGTCCACTTGCTTGCTGATTGCCGTAGCTGACTTGGCGCGCTTCGTTTCTCCGAGTCCTAACGGAACCACATCCTGAATGGATAAGTGTTCTTGCTAGGTACGAATAAGTGGATGACTCTTCGAATCAACTTGCACCATTATTCATCCGAATCAAGATTCTGCAAATATAACAATGTATGGCAACGACTATGATGCGCCTATAAACGACGACACTCTACCCTACGATGATGGGCCAGAGATGGACAACGAACTAATGGCCGAGCTACAACACTTCGCCGTCTACGGCAATCCTGGTGAACCTCCGGCCTCGCGCGTCGATGGCAGTCGCTGGAGGCAACGGCAGTTCAAAGACCCCGTCACCGCGTCGTGGGACGTGTCCCTGGGGCGCGCAGATGTTACGAAGCTGACCAACGGATTTAAGCCGTCGGAGATGGAGCATAAGTGGATGTGCTGCTCCGACGACCCGAAGGATGAGGGGACCGGCTTTGAGGTGTACATGTATGGGAGCTGGGGAGGGGAGAAGCGGATCTCTCTCCAGGTTAAGGTGCCAGGGGGGATCGGTGGGGCTAAAGAGGTGCGGGGAGAGAAGGAGACGGGAGCCAGGATTGTGGGTATCACGTGGGAACGAGAGAGCAATGGCGGGGTGATTGAGGAGGAGAATGCGAAGGAGACGGCTCTCGAGGTTTGCAATTGGGTTTTGAGTTTTGATTTGAAGATTTGAAGAATTGAAAGAAGAGAGCGACAGAATGATGAGGAAGCAGCATTGGCATAGCATTTTAGAAGCAAGAACTCGGCCTGCTTTGTCATAATCAAGCTTCAGCTGGAAATTTACTACAACAAGATCATACTCAAGCTTTGTCACTGCCAACCTCTGCCGATCGACAAGAGGAAGCAATGCACAAAGACACCGAACAACTTGTAACACGACCTGTTGATCCCAATGGCCAAGTGTCTACACCACAACGGCTGATAGAGACCAAGATCTGGTCACTTGAACGAGGTCGGTGGGTTCAATCAGACTGTCTCCTCGTAGACCTGCGAAGGGTATGCACTCTTTAATGTGAGCCTCAGGACGCCCAGTCCACTGTTAGCGCGCGGCAACAGCCGATGATACCAATGCAATACTCTTGGTCTCCACCCATGAAGAGAAAAGCATTGCCGCTGTGGAATACTCGGGAAGGAGGAGAAACTGACTTTCATGGATGCTCGCATTGTAGGCGTGCAGGAGAGCGATGAACTGATTTGCCTGGCCAGGCGCGATAAAATCAAGATCCGTCTCATATGAATCATTGGATCCTGAAAAGCTCTTCGTAGAAAAATGATCGTTGAAATACTGATAGATGGTGCCATCTATCTATGGGAGCGAGGTCTACTCGATCAAGGCTTTGAGCTCATCACATTTGCGGAGGAAATTTGCGAATGTATCGATAACTGCAGTCAATCCCTGCGCGCTGCTGTGCTTTCCTTTAAAGGTTGCATTCTTTCTGATAGGGGAATGATTACCGACGCGATTGAATGTTTCCGAAAGGAGGTGGAGCATAAGCGAGGTTTTCTTCTTAGCCTCAAGAAAAAGGGCCAAGCTCCCTCGATGATCGACGAAATCCAGCTCGCAAACGGGTACAACAACCTAGCCGGTATTCTATGCGCTTGCGAGGCTTTCGACGAAGCTGATCTGAATAATGAACTCTCGCTCAGTATCAAAAAGCGCTGGATCAAAAAAGGTGATCTTGATTATTTACTCAGTCTGAGTTACAGTAACCGCGCAAATGTCCTCGGGTTGCAGAAAAAATGGTCAGATGCCGCAAGGTGGTATCAGAAAGCACTTGAAATCCCGCGCGAAAAGCACTACGCCCCACGACTCGCACTCATATATCACAACTTTGGTACAATGAGGCTACAGCAGGGTACTCCGGATGAGGCGACGAAGCTACTGAGTGAGGCCGTTGAAATACGGACGGAAGAGCTTGGCAACCACTACGATACTGCTATTTCATTACATACCCTTGCAAGATGTTACCGGCTCAAAGGGAAGCTCATTGTAGCTAGAGACTTACTCATGGAAGCCCTGGATATACTGGACACTCCTCATTTGAGGGACAAGGGAAGAATAGCGCGGTCAAAACACATGCTTTCCATTGTTTTAGAGGATCTTGGGGATCGGAAGGCATTGACATTGCGGCAAGAAGCTAAAAAACTAAGAACTGAAATCATTTCGAGTTCGGAAGTTGCAAGGAGGAGTTCGAGCTCAGAACTTGCAAGGAGAGATGAGGATGACGACGACGACGAGGAGAGTTACGATTGCCTGGTGCCATATGTGTAGATCGGAATAACGAACATGTGCATTAATTTCAGATGTTGTAATTTTCAATATTGGGAGGAACTTGAAAGTCCCTTTTTTTCTCCACTTTAACTCAACTTTCAAAAATGTTGGAAGCCTTCTAATCTACATTCATGGACCTCGGGATATATGCAGGATATTTTTCCTTGTGAAATCTGAATTCAAATAACAACCTTGGAAGTTTAAAAATGGGTAAACTACCAGGATTAAAATCTCTTTACTGACAATGGCCTATTTCAACATTCCAGCTCCAGTTGGGTTGGCTTGAGACGAACACATCTGAGAAATCAAAATGATATAAGAGGTGTACAGAGAACTTAGCGACTCCGAGTGTCAATTTTGGCACTGTCCAGATCAACCCCAGTCCCCTGCCAAAATCAAGCTGATTAATTTCTCTGTCTTGCAGTTTCTTGCAGAAGTTTATTCATCTTCGCTTTGAGTCAGCTCCTCCATCGCTTTTCTCTCTAGGACTCTGTTCCGAGCCTGTCGTAGAAGCAGAATAAAGGAACACAGTGCACTAAACAAAAATACTAAGCTATAGAAGAAGAGAAGGAAGGAAGAATGGTAAGGTGTGAGAGCTGATGGATAACGTAATTCCCGGCCGAGTAAGCCACCCGGCAGTATAGGCTGTCACAGGATTCGGTGTATACAACACCTTAGGTATTCAACGTCGATCTAAAGCTAAATCTCTTTCGAGTCGCCTATATATCGATATCCACCCGAACCCTAATGTATTTAAAATCCCACAAGCATTCATGATTCTTGATCTCTTCAAGAATCAGTTTCTGTATACCAACTGTTCAATCTGATCTCTACCGTCCGATACCCTTGCCTAGTCACAGGTCTCTAGCCTGACAACTTAGTAACCATTACAGATAAGAAGAGGATACGAGGAGAGAGTAGTAAAGAGCTTGTTAGTCGTACGAGCAATATCAGTGGCTATGATACTAGGTTTAGAGAATTATAAAATAGTATAGGAGTATTATATTTTCAGGGGCTATATCTGATAGATTATACTAAGTACAGATTAGTAAAGAAAAGTAGGGTCCCTCGGTCACACCCCATCAAAATAAACTACTGATTTAAGGCGAATTAGGGTTTGATCGTACGAGTGCTAGAAGTAACTATTGATACTAGGATTAAAATACGCCAGATAAATTATTAGAACTTAGAACTAGCCAAAATTTGAAACTGATCCGACGAATAAAATTGCTTGTAGTCAGGGTCAGAAAATCAGTTGCAGTCAGGGTAGTGGGTCAAAATACTGCCTATATATACGACTACTGACCGCCCTGCAGTCAGCCCTGACTGCACCTGGTACTCTGGGATAGGGTGAGAGCCTCTGGCTCTTGGTGTCACCGGGTTGAGAACTTGAAGGGGCGAGTGCACTGTACATACAGCGCCGTTCTGTTTGTCTTCCTAAAGAAACTAAACAACTTGAGCATTCTAGATGGTCCTTTCGATTAGATCTTGCCCGCAGGCAAGAGCCTTGTTTCTCAGCAAGCTACTCCATTTTTGTCTCTGGGTTACCACCCAATATATGGAAGCTCTGGGCTTCAGCGTTCACGTCTTCAGCCCGAGGTGGAAGCCAAAAGACCAGTGAGAGAATGTCGAATGTGCTACGTTTTTCAAAATTAATTCCTTGACATTTTCGGCGCTCATGGTGCCGCGTTAGTAGCTACTTAGGGATCACCGGGAGTCTCCAGCCTCGACAGTTTTTTCCTTGGTATCCCAAGATGTAGCATGCGTTCAGAAAGAATCAATTTCCTCGAGATCTTATCAATTGACTGTGGGCGAATGATACTAGGTCAGGGCACACGCGATGAGTTTGTACCTTGGCCGCTGTCTCGCCGGGGATGGGCTAAGAAACTGGGAGGTAGCGGGTAATTTCTCTCTCGCCTCCGCTCAGATCGCGTTATTAGTTCGTTTCCATATTTAATAACCAAAAGAATTCGCACGGTGGTTAGCGAAGAGTCCAATTATATGAATCTGCTCAATGCGACGATCAGCATATACTAGAATGTGGAAAACAGGGCTTCTGTCCATTCAGCTGAATTTAAGACATATACTCAACGCAGTCAATTCTTAAAGTGGCCTTGGACTTAAAACGGCACCGTGTTTTGTATTAGGGTAAATATGGGTAAAGTAGGCGAGAATTCTTGAGGCTGGGGGTAAAGGGGTAAGGTTTAGGGTTTAGTTGCTTAGTTCCGATTACCGGAAAGTTTTGCCGGATTGTCTTTCGTGCCTAGCACTTAGCGCATGTCAAGACCCCTACATGCTTAAGCTCCCCATCATTGCCTGTTTTGAAGGAAGAAGTGAATATTTTACATTCTAGCATTCCAGCACCGGAGGAAACACATTCAAGTATTTTAGTTACGTGGTTGTGATAGAAATACTACTAGTAGTGCCCAGTAGACTGTTGATAAGAGAATGTACGCATACTAGTACTGGTATATTTATTAGTAATGCTGTAGCTGCCCGGGCAATTCGATTTGTTTTACTGAGAGCACCTGGGCAGAGTATCGCAATCACCCTTCCCTACTGAACTGTTATTATTGAACAGATCAAGCAAATCAGTTCACAAAATGCGACCCGCTCTTCTGACCCTTCTCTTCTGTGCCCTTGTCACTGCGCACACTGGAGAAGATGCCCCAGAGAAGTGGACTGGGCCTAAAGATGGGGATATGATTCACCATGGGGTCAATAATATTGGCAACGGAAATGGTGGTGGGCTTAACATTGACACTGAGGGTGGTGACATTGGGAGCATTGGGATTGGTGTGGGCGGGGGTTGTGACCCTGCTACTTGTGATGCTAAGGTAGGATACATGGAGGTCCCGAAAAGGTCAATTAACTACTGACATAGAGTACCAATTTATTAGTGTCGGGCATCAGGTAATCAATCAGGCTATTGCAGCAGCAGTAGCGGATCTCCTAGTTTACTCGGACTTGTCGCCGGCACACAAACTGCGTCGTGAGTCTCACTTGATCGTCTTGAGATTGCAGAGCCACCTGGGCCACCCGAAACTTGAAGTTAATGTGAAATAGAAGCTGTACTTGTATACCAACAACACCTTGTGTTCCTCCTTCTTCCTCTTGCAATGGGCAATGTGTAAGTCACCCCCAGACAATATATTTGTGAGGAGGGGAACTTGAACTTGTACTAAGTGGTGATCGATAGTGCGCGTCCGGCCTGACCTGTTGCAATGGAGTGTGCACCGACCTTGAGAACAGCATGAGTAACTGCGGCACTTGTGGGAACTCGGTAAGTGACAAGTTGGGCTTAACTTCTATACTTCGGGGTTGCCATTGTGCCGATATTCTTATATTATCAATGCGATCAATTCTCATACTTCTCTAGTGCTCGGGTGGATCGACTTGTTCATCAGGATCCTGCAAATGCACTGGATCGGGGAGCTTCCAAGCGCAGGTTACTTATGCTACAGCGGAGTCTCCAGCTTCTGTTGCGGTAGGCGATTTCAATAATGACGGTATTCTTGATATCGTGACTGCGAATTACTATAATTTTACAGTAAGTGTGTTGCTCGGGACTGGATCAGGGACCTTCCTGGGACAGACTAGCTTCGATGTGGGGAACTATCCACAGGGCGTTGCAGTGGGTGATTTTAACGGGGATCACAATCTCGATATTGTAACTGCGAATTTTGGTGACAATACAGTGAGCGTGCTGTTTGGGGACGGAATGGGGAATTTCCCGACACCGGCTAGTACGTTCAATGTGGGACCTGATCCACCATCTGTTGCAGTGGGTGATTTCAACAACGATGGTAAGCTCGACATTGTGACTACAAGTGAAACCAGCAATTCCTTGAGTTTGTTGATTGGGGATGGATCAGGGGGCTTCCAGGCGACTACTATCTCGGAGGGGGGTACTTCATATGGTGTTGCAGTGGGCGATTTTAACAAAGATGGGAAGCTTGATATTGTGAACACAAATCAATATGACACTACAGTGAGTGTGTTGATTGGGGATGGATCAGGAGGCTTCCAGCAAACTACTTTCCCTGTGGGGTCTTTTCCCCAAGGCCTTGCAGTGGGCGATTTCATTGGGAATGGCAATCCTGATATTGTAACTGCGAATTTTGGTGACAGTTCAGTGAGCGTGTTGTACGGGGATGGAATGGGGAATTTCCAGACACCGGCTAGTGCGTTCTCCGTGGGGTCTCCATCCAGTAGTTCTCCATATGGTGTCGCAGTGGGCGACTTCAACAATGATGGTCGTTTTGATATTGTGGCTGCGAACTATCGTAGCGAAACAGTGAGTGTTTTGCTTGCGACTGCATCAGGGAGCTTCCTGCCAGCAGTTACATACCCTATTGGGGCCTATTCATATAGCGTTGCAGTGGGTGACTTCAACAAGGATGGTGCTCTTGATATCGTTGCTGCGAATTTTGGAGACAGCACAGTGAGCATCTTGCTTGGAATTTGCGGCAATTAGCTAGAACAGTGGAGATTTTTACCTTGAAGAAACGGTGTATCATTTAGTATCGAGAACCTTGGAATATTTGATGAAAGGATGCCCAGGTGGTGAACTGATGTCTGGTTAATATTTTAGATCTGTTCAGAAATCTTCCTTTCAAGTTGAAAACTTCCTTGCTGCTATGCTACTAGTACTACCAAGCATATAGTACAATACTTCCCGAGGTCCGAATTATTAGAACTTCCAAGATTTTTATCATTATATAGAATGGGCTCAAAAGGTTAGTGAATCGATTGAAGATGGATGCAATATGCTTACCGTGTGATTGAAAATTTCCAGGATGCTGCGCGACCCGTTTTGTTTGTCGCACACTGTCTAGGAGGCTTGGTAATTGAACATGTATGTCACTTCACAGGCAAAACAGAGGCCGAAATATGAGCTAACTCATGGTCGCATTTGTGAATAATCAGGCTCTTGTCGAAGCTAAAAAGGATTCAAAGAAAGTACAATTTATTGAATCCATCAAAAGTGTAGTGCTGCTCGGAACGCCGCACTATAAAGCAGACACATTGTCCAAGGCAAAGGCATACTTTGACCTTGTCGGTTCTAAGCATGGCGGCTGCAATCTGGAATCTGGATGCGAGCATATCGTTACCATTCCCCAGGACTTTGCCAGATTTGTGAAGTCAAATGACATCGACGTTAGGACCTTTTTCGGAGTAGCGCCTGTGAAAACAGAAAGCGGTAATATCAGAGTAATCGACAAGTCTGATGCTCAATTTTTCATTGATGCCGCTTCCCCTGCCTCGTTAAGAGGCAATCACAATAAGATCTGCCGCTTCGAGAGCGCCAATGACAACGACTTCATCAAGGTGGGCAATGCCCTCTTAGATTTTGTAGGAGATCTATCACAGTTGGGCAAGAAACCCGCTCTAGGGAAGAACAACTATACCACTTTTGGAGCAAACAATCGAGGACTTCAGATGACGGAGAACAATGGTCCTATCAATGGCTTACATTTTGGGGACAGACATGGGTGTTAAATTTTTCAACAGGAGTCAAAAATCCTCCGCCAGGTATAATGGCAGTCACCCACCAGTCTAGTTCATTTATTTACCCGAGTTTTGTTTGAAATTTTACCTTGTTGATATTATGTCTCTGTTGTTTGTATAGTCAGTAGTAATGTAGCAGGAGATTTCATTTACTGTGAACCCTGGTCAAAACGACATGCATTACACAACAATTATATAAATATCAAGTACAATAGTGATTAGGATTTCTCAACTGACTTTCCCGACGCTGGGTGTCATATTACGGCATTAGACACATCACTGTACACGGTGCATAGAGCAACACTCTTAACTCTGAGATTCCGGAGTCAAGGAATACAAGACCACTTGGTGGGAGAAATGAGTCGATTGATATTCCATACAGAAGATATACGAAACGCAGGATGGAGTTTATGTATCTATGTATTTCTCCACCTACGATCTTGCGTCTTGGTCAAATGTTCTTCCATGATGTGCACTGGGGTGGCAGTGAGGTCCGTCATTCCCGGGTCCATTCAATAAGGTCCCAGGACCAGTGATCCCGCCAGAGGCTTGCACATGAAACCAAAGTATCATAGTCCCAAGGATAACCCACATCGATCTCTGAAAACAAAGCCCGGTCCTGAAATGTTATATTGAAGTAGGGGTGTAGGAATGCGGCAGCTCCCAGGAGCGGTCTATGTAATCCTAACACCGACCGTGCTTTATTTCAGGGATATATATGAGGCTTATACGCTAAGCTGAGGACACGGTCCCACATGGCGCATTTAGGTTCCCCTGAACGCGAGGAAGCTATCTTTTTGCTTTTTTCACGCTACATATAACGTAGTACCTAACTCGACTATAGTTTCCTTTGATATTGATTATTCATCTGGAGTTCACTGTCCACATCTACGTATACGTGAGACTCCCACAATATGTGCCAGGGACTGGCATACACTATATATGATATGTGCAGAATGCGGTTCCATATGGCTCATCTGAGCTACTCTGAACGCAAGGAGGCTATCTTCTTTTTGCTCCTTCGTGCCACTTCTTGTGTCTAACATAAACCCAGCTTCTGGTTTCCTAATTGGTTGTTCATACTCTGAAAAATACAATAAGAATATACAGAAAATTGAGCCCTTGACAGCTATACTCCTAGAAGCGGAACGCTTGCTCCACGAAATAAATCTATTCTGAGAACGCTAGCGGCCTGTAAGAGTAGTTAGGTTTATGTGATGGACTCACAGTCAAATTGGCGATCAGGCCAGCCCAACTATGGAAGCTCACGCATACCTGCATAATTATGTAAATGTAGATCAAAAGTTGCCTGTGATGAAGCCTCTGTATAAATACTGCCATGTGTGTCTCTATAATGAATCAATCCTCTCATAGCACAACAACCAGTCTTCTTTCTCACAACAAATTGCCAAAATAGCCAGATATTCTCATCTTCGGAAAACATGGCACACCTCCCCCTTTTTACTCGTGAGTAAACACCGCACATACCACTATCAGTACGACCCAAGGCAGCTGACCCGTCTGATGATCTCAGCCCTCCAGGAAGCTTCTGGTCCAGTTGATCGATTGCAATGCGAAAAATATCTAGGTGTCTTTTACTACAACCAATCTGCACAGACCGCCCTGTCATCTGCTATTATGCAAGGAAAACTATCAACCGTCCAAAGCTCCTTCGTCGACACGATATTGATGTCAATGGTTGGAGTCCGAGAGTGCAATCTCCAATCCTGATATCCCTCGAATATCAACAACACGAGATTTTGAGGACCCTTCTGAGAGACCCGCAACTCTATGTCAACACTCGAGGCGGCAGAGGATACACCGCACTCCATCTGGCTGTTATATATGACGGCCCTGCTGCAATAAAAATCCTCTTGGATCACAAACACATTGACGTCAACCATCTCGATTCCGCGGGAAATAGCGCACTTATTCTAGCTACTATGGCATACGATGGCCTGAATCCCAAGAGAAATGAGATCATAAATCTTTTCCTTTCGAGTTGGAAGACTTTGGTGAATAAGCGAGACCAGAGAGATCGCTCGGTACTGGAGCATGCAGTAAATACTGGCAACAAAAGACTGATATATCAGCTGGTGCAGCTGCAGGATCTGGAGCCCAAGACTTCAGACGATGACGGCGTGTCTCCTCTAGACCAAGCTAGGAAAAGAGGAAACATCGAGATAGTTACGCTTCTGCAAAGCCTTGCTGCAGATCCTGGCTATCGTGGGATACCCAGGTACGATATGTAGCAATCTGGCAATTTGAATGGTATGAAATAAACTTGGACCATTAAAGGCAACGTTGGCACATTCTCGGTAATCTTAAATTTGAAATTTACTTTGCAAGAGTTTGCAGAGGACTGCCATAGCATGAAGCAGACACAAGAAGATAGCTGTAGTTTTGAAGATAGAGCGTCGGTCCTGTTTTGTTTAAGTGATACCCGGGTGGTGTGGTGAATGGGGCACGCTCATTGTCTTGGTGGTGGTTGAACTGTATATTTACAGCTCTGTTGTACGATCGTACCGTGCGGCGCAGCGAAGTGAAAATACATATTTCAATGACCTTTCCACTTCGGATTGGTGCTTTTGATTGTTAGTTGTGCCAATGAAGACAATTTCAGCGTCTATTGCCAAAGTCTTGACGTTTTGAAGATCCACCGCGACCACGACCGCGGCCACCAAAGCCGCCTGAACTTCCGCCACGGCGTCCTCCAGTGTCATCCGCAACATGTCGCCTGATGGTCTTTAGATGAGATGGTCTTTAGATGAAACACCAGCGCCGATTTCAATGTTTGGCTCCCCGACCACCATCCTTGATTTGATTTGGCAGCCTCAAATGCCTGTTTGACAGATTAGACTAATCCAAATCATAGACGTGCTAATAGGGAGGCTCCTATGAGATATGGTTGTGGACAGGAAATAAATTATTGGGCGCGTTAGAGCAAATTGAATGAAATATTTTGATGCGCCCACAAAATATTCCGGGCTTAGTTCCGGCTGTAGGATTTTTCGAAGCAAAATGCTGCGGAGGAGTACGGGGGATACTTGCTCGTGCGATCCCTTCCTCTTGTTTGGGATGATATCTAAGACATCCTACCGGTTTCTATAAGATCTTTCAATGGATTACAGTCGCTTATTGAGATCTAAATTCCGAAATGTCACAAGACGCGATACGACTAAGCCGGGGCTACTTATGGAATAACCCAATGAGGACTAGCGTGGATTTAGGTACAAGCCGAGAAACCGTGCGTATGTGTTGGGAAGGAAAACTGGTTTCGACTTTCGATAGCCGTAGGCAATAAGTTATTTCTAAGCCTTTCGCCTAAAATAGACACTGTCAAAAACACGGCCAATGAGAGATTGGCTTATTCTCAAGGTTGTCTCTCATTTTGGGGGCCTGATGAGTATCAGGATCCCTAGAGCGGATGTTACGTAAATATAGAGCGAATAGAGCTTACAGCTAGTGAGATGGACTGAGACAGGTTCGAGAAATCTGTCTGCAACATCAAGTCATACATATTGCGAATTGGAGTCAATTCTATATTCAGGGCCTGAATTCTACATTATGTATAAAAAGATACCCATACCCGCTGCAACCAGCATTATCAACAACCAAGGTTGACTCAATCACTAATCGCTTCCACTTCTTTCAAACACATTTGTTCTGCTCAATAATTTACCAAAGATGAAGGCCGCAACTATTTCATCCTTTTGCCTTGCCGCCACCGGTGCCGTCGCTATGCCTACTAAGCGGGCCGGCCAAGCTGTTACTATCACTGGGCTTAAGGCCACTTATTCGGACCAGCAGGGCTCCGTTCAGTTCTCTCTATGGGATCCAAACTACTCCGACAGCACCAGCGCAAGCTTGAATTGGTAAGTTTCCTAATTGCCCTATTATTCTGTTGACAAAAGTAACTAACGCTTACTTTAGGGATCGCCCCGGACAGCCACCCGCCGACAGCTGGTCGGACGATCACAATTATGTGGTTGAGTTCCCCAACGGTGTGAACTATGAGGAACCGAAGTGGTTGAGCTTTATTATCAAGCGTACTGGGGATGCAGAAGAAATTGATGTGGCTTTGGGTTCCAATGCTGATGCTTCCCAGTGGGGATGTCTCAATGAAGAGGGAACGCAGGTTTGCATTTTTACTGGTGATCTAATCGTCACCCCTTACTCTACTTAGACTTTGGCTTTTGGCTTTTGACTTTTGACTTTTGGTTTTGGGTTGATGTGGATGTGAATGTGGATGTGGATGTGGACGTACATATGTTGGAGGGGTTGCAGTAATAGGGGGGTATATTTTACATAGTCACTCATTTTGAATATTTTGTTTCTGTTACTATTTAATTTATATATATCAGTATTTTTGGTGGTTCACTACTATTATGTTAGTTCAAACTCGCTAAATTAAGGAGTTGAACGTTTTCTACGCATTCAACATCATGAACAAAATTGCTCTGCAAAGTCGACGATCAACCGGTAAGCGAATGAGACTGGCCACCATCCCAAGCGATAGAAAAACATGCAATCCAGAATCTAGGAAACAAGTCGGGGGAGCAGATTATCCACGCAATCACATGGGCCGCCACGAACACAAGACACATTGGACCTTCATCCGCCTGCAGTGGATACGAGGACATTGCGATATGTCTGGGCTGTTTCGTAGAGGACCGACGACGCGCCGGAGTATATTCGATGGTCCTGCCTGAGTGGCATTGAGAGACGTTACAGTACGATAGAGCTGGTGGGACGCTTTACTAGACTGGTTTGAGTCTACCCAGCTGCTGTGCATGTGGGAAGGTGGAAGATCTTCCCCAGAAAGGGACGCCGAAAGTAAAATCTGGGCTGCGCCTATCGCTGGGCGCAGACTTGTGAATCCGACCGAGAAGCCAAATTTCGGGCAGCCATGGATTGGGAATATTCCAGTTCCAGCTTATGAGCCACCATTTTAGCCCGTTGAACATCTGTTAGTCCCGTTGCTGAAGGTTCCTACCACCCCAGATCTTTGACTTGTAACCCAAATGGGAGAGCCAACCTGGGTAGCGTAGGCTAAGGGCAACGGCGTCTTCCACTGCAAAAAGTAAGCCGCCACGTCGATTTATACGCGTATAGGGAATCGCCCCGCTACGCTCTATTTAAGAGGCACTTTTATCCTACGTTTGAAGAAAGACCTGTTTTGTTAGCAGCACCCCGTTTGACTCGATATACGACCAGTTCTATAACACTAGCCAGGAATAGTATAGTAAACACAAACTCTTACAATAAGGAACCTAAGAGTAGGTAACAGCTATTGAATATATCTATTTAAACAGTATTCTACCCCTGACTATTATTTCTAAAGCAAATAATTTGTTGTTAGCGTAGTATAGTACTATACTAAGTAACTAGTACTTTGAGGTCAGTAATAATAGATAGACTACTAATCAAATTAGTATTTTGTGGCTGAAAAATAGCTTTATCCCCTACGTTACAATACACCGACGTAGTGCCTAGACAGTACTCGTTATAGATAGCTATAGGAGCTACCTTAGTCCTTATTTTGATACTATATACAAGGAACACAACATTATACCGATTTATATGCCTGTACGTTCATTATACCTATTACAACCACTAGATGTAGGTTGTTTTAGTGTTCTAAAGCGCTTCTCTAGCCAAGCTGTGCAAGATCTTGCACGTGTAGGCTCAATATATATAGATAAGCTGGATTTTCTCGACCTATATCCTACAGCGCACAATACAACATACAAGACCTCTATAACTACTAGCAGTTTTATGGGCTCTGGTCTTATTCTGTATTCGCCAGAGACAGTACTACAAATACTTGATATTTACGCACCAATACCTACACCACCACCATCGCGTGGCAGCGCTAGCAGTCGTGAATTTATACCTCATACACCCTGCAAAGCTGTCAAGCTGTCAACTTTCGACGTTAGATGTCGATAAAAGACTACTAGCAGGCAGGTCTTTTACACCTGATGGCGACGTATATCAACAGTTAGAACAGGCTAACAAAGGTGCGCAAAAGATTGCAAATCAACTTGCAATATTAACTGCTATATATGATCATGTGATGGCTGAAAATGGACGAAAGAGGCGCAATGGTGATTACAACGAATTGGTTATGGTGATTGCAACGAATTGGCCATTACGATCGAATTGTGGACGGATGCTAGTTGGACCATCTTTAAAGAACCCGAAATATTCGAAATGAATATGTAGTATTAGACGAAAGTAATAAAGCTGAAGAAAGTAAAGAAAGAGAGAGAGAGCTCTCAGTGCTAGATACAGATGAATAGGCAACTACTGTGGGTCAAGTGATCAGAGACACGTGATATCGTTACACCATCTATTTCACTAGTTGGACCAACTTCTTGCTAAATGGACCATGGCCTTTCCAAATCCAGATTAGTATGTAATCTCTCATACAGTTTTGGATACACTCGGTCAATGTCTAATGTACTCTCCCCTCTTCCCCCTTCGCCCTGTAGTGACCACTATAAAAGGGAGTGACTTCACAATTATCTGATCTTATATACTCTTATTGTCTAGTTATAGACAGTAATACTTCTGATACTTACTGTCAGAAAGCTTCTACATAGTTGGGAAGACATTCAATTACCTTAAATTATTCTAGCTTAACTTTTCGATCAAATTTCTAGCTTTGACTCAGATTTATCTCATAGTGGTGGTGGTAGTAGTGGTGGTAGTAGTGTTGGTGAAAGACGTAGTTGTATATCTCTGGGCTGTACATTAGGGAGTACATTGAATATAATGGAGGTGTATCTAACATGGTATAGCCATTACAGGCTAATATTGATTCCGCAGGACCATGGTCCATTTACTAAAAAAGTGGTCCATTTAGCAAAAAGGGTGGTCCAACTAGCATCCCTCGAATTGTGTCCGAAGAGCATGCCCGCCATTTTGAGTCAGGGGTATTATTTTTATTATGAAAGAAGTAAATATGATATGATAGAGAAGATATGAGGTGGGGTCAGGCGGGCCAACTGCACCAATCAGGGACGGAGTAGATGCAGTGAGGGCTGACTACATCACGTACTAGGGTATAAGTTCTTTACGTCGGCGCTTTTTTTGCCTTTCGCTCCTTTCTCGCTTCGGAAGTTTCAGAACTATGGCCAATTAACTTCTTTAGCTAGCATATCATCGCTCAAGCTGTTTTTTTTTTCTTTGAGAACTGCGTGTCTTGCGTAGAATATGAATCCTCGGGCCAGTATTAAGCAAGTACGAGCCAATACAAGGGAGGGAAGAAGTGGCAAAGGTGAGCACACCAGAGTCTTAAATCGTGAGGATGAAGCTATTCATACCGTATTACTTCATATATAACAGCGACGTTGAACAGCAAGACCATTGCACAACAATCATGGCGGTTTGGCTTACGACCAGCCATATCACCGCTCAGATCTTCTCTACAAACTCCTCGCATCTCTTCTCGTCGCCCGCATATCCGCCGTTCTCAATCTCCATCTTTTGAATTTCAGCATTGAACAGAGCCATGCGCTTGGAAAACTCCTTCTCCTCATCCCACACGAAGGGGCTTTTGCTGGCGAACAGGAAGTCGATCTGCTCGAGCGTGCGGCCGGCAGTCTCGGGGAAGAAACAGTAGATAATGGGGACGTAAGCGAGCATGGCGGCACCGAAGACGTAGAAGGTCTTAGAAGAAAGAAGTCAGAACTGAAAGATGGCAAGTCAGGAGAGAACCGACCTTCTCCTGGATACCGGCAAACATGACCGGGACCAGTAGCGATCCAGCGCCGTAGCCGACCGCCCAACCCGCAACACCGAAAGCGTTGCCCTTGGCGCGCAGCCATGTCGGGAAGATCTCGGTCGGATAGATGAAAGGAATCATCAACCAGGAGGAGCTGAAGACAGTGACGTAGAGGAAGACCATGGCAGCGGCTCCGGTTCCGTACTTTTCGGCCTTGTCGGGGTTATTCACGGCACCACGGTTCAGACCACCGCTGCAGGAAAGTCAACAGGAGCAACGCCAACGGCGAGGTGGGTTTGTACTTACAGGGTAAAGAGAACAATACTCAAGACGACGGCTCCCCAGTAGAGGGTCCGGCGACGACCTACTCGGTCCAAGGTCAAGGCAGCGATACCAGTTCCCAGGATACCGCAGGTCATGCACAAAGCAGAGAGCCAGTTGGACTTGAAATCACCAAAGCCAGCAGTACGATAAATGTTGCCTGAGTAGATGACGACCGCCGCGATACCCGTGCCGTACTGCATCAGGACCTGGAGCCAGAAGGCCAGCTGGATACGACGGCCAATGTGAATATCCCCGGATCCAATGCCCAAGAACATTTTGACATAGCTGGAGCCCTGCGACTCGTGTTCCGTCTGCACGACAGCGACGATTTCGCGAATCTCTTTCTGCACATTCGGGTGGTGGCGGTCGCCATCTCCACGGAGTTTGGTGATAATCTCGAATGCCTCTTCGTTGCGTCCGACCTTGATGAGCCATCGAGGTGACTCAGGAATGAGCAGTGTGCCGATGACGAGGAAGAACACCGGGATCACTTGGCAGGCAAAGCAGAAGCGCCAACGAAATGCGCCGCCAGCGTATTCGGTAAAGGAGGTAGCGAAGCCAATCCAGGAAGCCAATGCAATACCTCCAAAGTTGGCGAGGAAAGTCAGGGCGATCATTTGGCCTCGATGGGCCGCTGGAGCCAGCTCTGCGGTCCACGAGGGGGCAATTACGATGATGAAGGAAACACCGACACCCGCGACGACACGGGCGCAGAGCATGTGAGTGAGATTCACAGCACTTGTCTGAAGGATAACTCCCACAAGGCACCAGAAGCAGGCCATCCAGATACCCTTGATACGTCCGTAGGCGTCGGAGAAACTCCCCGCCCAGAAGGCTCCGAGGAGAGCACCGGCATAGTACAGGGCAGCGATGCCACCCTGCAGAGATGGCTTGATGACTTTGCCATGCTCATCGGCGAAGCCCATGCGATGCTACCGTTGTGATATTCGATTAGTTCACAGTTCCGATAATTTGGAGATAATGGCTCCGGAACCCTAAGCGGTACATACTCCATATTCTGGGGCGACATTGACAGCACCCATGACACCCTGACTCATGCCCTCATAGGAAATGGCAACCGCCGAGACTGCAGTAATCAACTTGAGCAGTCTAGGTCCAGGCACCGTCCGCCAAAAGCCTTTCTGGATCATGGTGAATAAACTTGAATGAGCGGGAAAAGGTAACCAAAGAGCAAATCGAAAGAAACAAATAAAGTATAGAGACCAAGACTGGGAGATCAAACCCCAGATTATCGATAAAGAAAAGGTCTTTGTCGTATCATGGACATGTGGGAATTTTTATAGACGATGAAAGGTTTCCATCCATGGAGTGATGGGGATAGACCCCGTGGGGAGAGAACCAGATTGGCGCTCCGCGTTTTTGTGGTTCTCGAGTCATGATGGAAATTACCCCAAACTTAAAACCTCGAGTGCGCCTGCCTTTTCCGTTTGCTCCACAACCACAAACCCCGAGTTCCCTTCACTCTCCATCTCTCCTTCATAATCCTCTTTCCTGTTCTTGATCTTGTCTGCTGTCTATTCTCGTCTCGATATTCCTCCTTCGAGACATACTACTCTCGGTTTTACCGCGCCACTCGTGCAGACCTCACAGATCTCAATATGGGAAAGCTTCGGTCGAAAGATGGATGGTCAGTCTTCCCCGCCATCATCTCCTTATTCTACACGAGCTGCACACTGTTCCTGCCTATGATTGGATGGAGTGGTGACTGGTTCAGATCTATCTTCCTTGCCCTGGGACTGTTTTGGGAAGTTTGCCAAGCAGAATTATTGACTGCCTGACGGTTGACGGAGAAAACGTCCAACCTTTGTCGTCTATCGTGATTTTTGCTAAGTTCTATCACAGCCAAACTTGCCGAAAGAGGCATGTCAAATGTATGGCATTCAACAGTTCAATATAGGCTGAATGCAACGGCTTACCTGAAAACAGGCGACCAAGTCAAGCCGATCTGTGGGCAGTGCCAGAAAAAGAACCGGCCGTGCCTTCAAAAGGATCCATCCAATTGTATCAGAATCAAGCAGTATCGACTACGAAAGGCCAGCAAAGACCCCAAGGATGCCCCTGACTATGGCCATGATGAAATGTCACATCCTTTGGAACACGGCACTGCACACGCAGCGATTGCCAATGCATCCAGCCCTAAAGACATTACCAATCCAAGCTATGCCGGATTGTATAACAACCATCAAGATAATGGCTCGGTGACATCATCATACCACACACAAGGACCTACTATCTTGCCAGAACACACCAGAGACACTGTTCCAGTCCCCCTGATGGCCTCTCCAGGCGACAATAATACCACCACCTCCCCCTACTGTAACGTGGTTGGAATGCAGATCTCCCAGCTCCTCCGACCGGACTCTTTAAGTCCATGGTCTTCGGCTTCGCGTGCAGGTGCGATACATGCAGGGTTTCCATTGTCCTACAGAGAAGCTTACCTTGTGCATCACTTTGCAACGCACCTCGGGTATTGGCTCGACTGCACCGACGCTTCTCGCCAGTTCACCCGGAAAATCCCCAACTTGGTCAAGCAATCGCCGATCCTGCTGCATGCAGTGCTTTCCTACGCGGCCCGGCACGTCGGAGATGCCGAAATGGCCGAACAGGCGCATGAGCGGTGCGTAGAACTATTGATCCCTTCCCTGAGCTCGGAAACGGTGGCCGACGATGATATTCTGATGTGTACCATCGTCATCCTGCGGGTGTTTGAACAGCTGAACGGTAAGTCTGAGAAAGTTTCGAGCCCGTCGCGAGACACAGGCTAATTTCCTTGGGGCTGAAACAGTCATGGTAACCGGTAGCGATCAGGAGCGGCATTTAGCCGGCTGCTCGGCTCTGCTCCGAGCATCGCAAGGACAGCAGGTGGATCCCTCGACTCCAGGATTGCGGCAGGCGGCTTTCTGGGTGTACATGCGTCAGTGCCTGTACAATGCCTGTGTGCATCAGCAGGCTCCCAATGTGGATTTGAACTTGGCTCTCATTCCTCCGCCGGGCGGAGGTGACCCTCTGAGCGATCTGAAGTCTGAAACAGCCTGGGCCAACACTATGACTTGGATCTGTGCCACGGTGATACACTTTTGCTTTGGATCGAGTTACCCTGAGCCTTCCACCAGAATGTGCCGATGGCAAGAGCTATCCGAGACCGTCGAGAGTTGGTTGAGCACCCGACCGAGTACTTTTGACCCAATCTGGTATAGCGAACCCGTCCCGGAAAGTGGAAACCCATTCCCTGAGATATGGTTCGCTACGGACTGGCATAGTATGTCTGCTGAAAGTCTTCTACTTTGCGCTCTCTAATGTTGTTTGTAGTTATGGCATTCGGATACTATCATCTCGCCTGTATGCTCTTGGCCATCTACAAGCCATCGCCTAAATTTGCAGTCAGGGGGTTACATAGCACAGCTCGTGAGTCTGATGTGAGTTCTGGTTTTTGCTGTCGGGCGGGCGAGTTCTCGTTAACGCCATCAGATCCGAGTCGTGATGCATGCTCGCGCAATCTGTGGAGCATGCAACAGTTCCCCCTCGACGGTGCCATCGTTGATCACACTCTGCCATTCCACCTTTATTTGTGAGACATGTCCTGCCTTGTTCGTATGGGACGCAGTTACTAACATCATCAGGGGGTCCCTTGATGACGGATTCAGCAGAAAGGGATACATTAATTAGACTTCTGCGAGATATGGAAGCGAAGCATGCATGGCCGACGACTTGGATAGTGAATACTCTAAAAGAAGAATGGTCGATGACGTAACCGTTCACCATGCCCAGAATCAAAGTGAAAGGTATTCATTCATGCCACAAGGGAAAATCATTGGCCCTCATTAAACGATACCACGGCATACTTTCCGTTCCTTATCCAGGCACCACCGGGCGCCTCCTCATTCAACCTATCAACCTTGCTCTGGGTCGAAACGCCAACACAAACGTCGGACTTGTTCGTGCGAAGGGCCAAGATCTTGACGCCGCTCTGCTTGCCAAGGGGACCCAGGGCCTCCTCGTACCTGGTGGTGTGAGGCCACAACCCATCCCTAGTCAGTTTGCGGTAGTTGAGGTCACCTTTGAAGATGGCCAGGTAGCTGCCCTGGAGCTTCTTGAAGAGGGCGGGTGCCTTGGATGGCATCTCGTGAAATGAGAACGGTGTCGTCCAGAAGGGGTCGCTCGTGGTCGTGATGACACCCGACTGGAAGAACTTGCGAAGTCTCGGAATGAGTTGGTCGAGATACTCGCGATCTGGGAAGCATTCGCGGGAATCAAGATGCTCAAACAGCCATTCGACATCAGAGGGAACGACATCGCTGACGAACCACGGGAATTCCTTGGTATGCAGTCTGACAGAGGTAGCAATGCCGGCGTCCAACAGATAAGCAGCATAGAGGACATCGGTGAAGAGCTCGAAGCCAGCGTTGTCGAGAACAATGTCAATCTGACGATCAGCCTGACCGGCAGTGCGCTGAAGATACCCCCAGACGTCGTCAGTGTCGTTGGCGACGATGTTCCGCTGGCTCTTCTGGATGGCTTCACGGCCCTGCAGGTTTTGCAAGTCCTCCAGGGTCAGGTTGGCGAGGAGTGACAGGTCTGTGGCGTTTCCCCACAGTGCGATCTCCGTCATCTCGATAAACAGCAACTTCTTCGCCTCCTCCTTGCTTTCATTTTGGGTAATTGCAGTATCGGCAAAGATCTGTATATAATGGCTGACGAGCTCAGAGACGGCAGCTCTTGACTTGACAAAGGTAGAGTCTTTCTGGCGCTTGAAAACGTCGTAGTTCTGCCAGTTTTGCGAGGAGTTCAGGATTCTCTGGATGCGCCTAGGTTTGCTTTCAGCGCGATGATTGGATCCGATCTTTGCATCAACAGTCGTACCTGTACATGTAGCACTCTCCAAAGAGCCAAGGGCAGTTGGCCCAACTGCATTCGCCAATTGCGGCCAGCTGCTTGTTCCACTCTGGAATATCGTGCTTGCCGTCATCCAGCAGGGGTCTTAAGCGCCGTGAGTCTCTGCGTTTCGGTTTTTGGATAAAGGATACGTACGTGAGGGCCTTGTTCTGTTCAATGTTTTTCTTGATATCCTTCAGGGCAATCTGAATGGTGATGCTCTCCGCTCTCTTCTTGTCGTCAACATCCTCCGCGGCTGTCTGGCCAATGTCCTCCACGGTACCCTGAATGATTTTGGCCCATCGGGTCTCGGCCGTCTGTTTAGCCATTGACCCTTCATCTGAGGTCCAAACTACGCGAACATCTTGAGCGTCAAAGGTTGCGGAAGGCATAACGATGTGACTGTCAAAGATCCGACTGGGCAAAGTCTGGTCTCAAAGTAGCGACAACAGATCCAGGGCATTCTTAAGTATTCTTATCCAAGGAAAGCTCACAAGGATCACCTCACCCGGTCAACCAAAAAAGGGGGGGATGTCCCAACAGAGCAGGGATTCGTTGGCCCCTACCATCCATGAAACCCCTCCACACATATACGGACCTCAGCTCCCTCCCCGATCTTCTTGGCCAATGACACGGAATGCAGGGAGGTGAAGTGGTCGCATAAACGGCCCGAGACCGACGGCTTAAACGGTTCTCCACGTTTTCACAATCCCGGGGTTTGATGGTCTGTGCACCTCGTCTCGAAGATACCCGATTAGGCAATTCTGGCTCGCATCTCGGCCTCCGAATCGTCATTCAGCTCGCGAAGTGCACCTGCCTTCTCGGCCTTCTCTGCGTATAAATTCGGCTTATCAGGGTTTACTGGGTTCTTTGGTTGTCCAGTAAGAATAAAAATCCGATTTCCAAAGGTATATGACGCGGGTTTTCGCTTCTCTGGATAACTGTTGGAATCAAAATCATCGAGTTTCAACTTTGTATACGCACATGACAAAAATGGTCACTTCAGTTGAATTCGCCGAGCCTAATGGCTCTGCTCACGTCAACGGCACTCACCGTTGTGTCGCCGATGGCACCCTCGACATTACAGTCATGGGAATGAACAGCGGTACGGCCATGGACGGCATTGACTGCGCCCTGGTTCGTTATCGCCAGGCTTCTCCTGAAGCTCCTTTGCACATGGAGATTCTCGAGGTACGATGGCTCTCTAGTTTTCTTTCTTGTTTCAACTTCAGCGTAACTAACAATCGCCATTACACAGTACGACGAGATCCCCGTCCCTCAGAACATCAAGAAGACCGTCCTCACTATGCTCCGCGAAACAAAAACTACTCCTTCTCTCATGTCCCAGCTAAACGTCCAGCTCGGCAACCTGTTTGGCGAGACCGTCAAGCTCTTTTGTGAGAAGCACAACGTACCCATTGACAGCATCGACCTCATCGGCTCCCACGGCCAGACCATTTGGCTTTTGTCCATGCCCGAGGCCGGCGAGACCCGGTCCGCCTTCTGCCTCGGCGAGGGAACTATCATGAGCGGCTTGACACACATCACTACAGTCACTGACTTCCGTATGGCTGAACAGGCGGTTGGCCGCCAGGGTGCTCCTCTCGTCGCTTTGATCGACGGTCTCCTCCTTCACCACCCCACTGAATGGCGCATTTGCCAGAATATCGGCGGTATCGCTAACCTCTGCATCATCCCACCCGACAGCGAGGGTGGCGTCGACGCCATGGTCGACTGGGACTGCGGTCCGGGCAACATGTTCATCGACGCCGCGATGCGCTACTTCACCAACGGCGAGATGGAGTATGACAGTGACGGTGAGTGGGGTGCTCAAGGTACCGTCAACCAGGCAGTAGTGGACAAATTCCTCGACAACAACAAGTACTGCAACCACCTGCCTCCCAAGACGACGGGTCGTGAGGTCTTTGGCGACAACGTGGCCCAGGAGATTATCGACGAGTGCTTGGTTCTGGGCATGAGCAAGTATGACACCGTCGCCACCATCACCCGCATCACCGCCCAGAACATCGTCAAGCAGTACCGCACTTTCTTCCCCAAATTCAACATCGATATCGACAAGATCGCCGGAATCTACATGTGCGGCGGCGGTGCCCGTAACCCCAACATCATCAAGTACCTCAAGACGCAGCTGCCGAACTCGAAAATCCTCAAGCTAGATGAGACAGGCGTTCCTTCTGATGCCAAGGAGGCTGTCTCGTTCTCTCAGCAGGCTCTCGAGGCTATTCTCGGCCGTGCCGCTCTTGTTCCCATTAACAGTGACACGTTGACGCCCAACACCATCTCGGGTAAAATTGCGCCAGGATTGCGGTGGAGGGAGGTTATGGCGATGGCAGTGGAATTTGGAAAGGGTCTATCTCGGTTGCCGACGGTCAAGGAGATGGTTATTGACCGGCCGTACACCGACTGGAAGCCTTAGAAGTACGTGGAAGGGTAACTGTCTATTTGTATGATTGATGACTTTCATAGAAGGGTTTGAAAGATGGTTTCATTCCAATGTAGCATTGTTAGCGACTTTGGAGTATCTTTTCTGGTTGTTTTTCCTCGCGGCCCTATCCCATGTGTGTGTCCCTATTCTATCCTATGGGGGTAACTGCAATGCCTTGCATTAAAGTTTAGTTTATGATCCTGAGTCTTAGAATAATGTAATTTACATAAAACTACTCTGTATATATGACCCCATGTCCCTGATGATGGTCCGAAGGTAGCCACTAATCCTAATACGTTTAAGAAACAGGGCACCAACCCGAGGGCTTAAAACTGGTCTCCTCCGATCGCAATTGTATGTGATCCCCTTCTACCTCCGTTATTGCTATAGAATTTAGCTACGCGAAACCTCACCTGCTTCTCTTACCAGTCGATATCCACCACCTTACCATTGGGCAATTTGAGTACGCAGCGGATGTGAATACTTTCTACCAAATATATTAATTTATTTACAATAACCCCGATCACTCACTTCGCTCAGAAATATTCTCTACGTAGCATCAAGCGGCTTGTAGGAACAAAAATATTGAATCTTTACAGAAGTTTCTTTCTATAGGCTTAGAGCTCGAGCGATATAACGGGACCTTTGACGATCGCCGCACGCTATTTGAATTAGCGGTCACTAAGCATTTTAATGAGATTATAGATATTTCCGACATATATAGGTACAATCTTATAGCCAGCGATGTCTACGGTAGCTCCGAAATTCTGAGTACTGTATATTGTACAGGATATTTACTGTTTTTACTCCTGAGGGCCACGACTAAGGGCTACCTCTGTCGCACCCTCAGTTATAGCTGTGTTAGCGACAAAGGCAGCCGTAGCACTGTAAATATATCCCCTAGGCCCCAGCACAACAGTCTCTTCGAAAATATATCCTAGTCAGCCCGACCCTAGGACATGAGCAGTTTCCCTTCTACCATACCCGTCTTTTGTACCGACGCAATTAAATACATCGAGCCTCCAGTAGCCTATGTCTTTTACCAAGACGAAAAAGGATAAAGTAGTATAGGTCTGTATCGGAATATTACCTACACCTTAGACCTTCTTTCTATAGTACAGAACCTAAATCACATATACTTATAACTATACCAATACTTATAACACCTCCTCTAGCTTATGCTTGATAGAAAATCATAGAAGGTATACGCATCAACCCTAGCACTTGACACTATACTAACGGGAATATTCCTTGAGAACAGTCCCTGTTTCTAGTGTTTCTACAAATAGAGTCAATGTTTCTACCTTGCCTAGATTTAGCAGTCTTACTTAGGTTATACGAATAGTAAGTAAAGCAGAATCTCTAAGTAATTTCCACTGACCATTCATAATAAACCGCGCTGAAAGCAGCCCTGTACGTTAATTGAATACTAGTATAATAAACCCAATACTCTCCCAGAGCTAGTTGGTAAGATCTTATTAGTGGGGCTTCGTGCTCTTTCGTCCCGGGTTGGCAATTCGCTAGGTTTATAGCAATACTTCTAATAAAAGCTACGCACGGTTAATTAATTCCCGCCGATCTCTTACTGCCGTCGCCAGTAGAATCACACACTGTAGAGTCTATCTTAGCGTATTACCATTACTATTGCCTCTATTAATAGCCATAAGGTTAGATATTGGATTTCGGTTGAGAGTTCGTACATTTTCACCCAGAACGAATCGCTAATGTTCCTTTTTCTCTACCAGCTGTATATCAGTAATACGCCCGACTCGACTGAGACTAGAACAACGCGTTGCTATACACCCACCTCTCGTGCTAGATAAGCCCGATTGTGCCAGCCGTTGACTCTTCGTACAGTTGCGCTTCTATCTCCAAAGACATCTGTTGGGAATATTGCTGCTTCGCTCAACGTATTCAACAGGCCTCAATTGAGGAGGGCTCAGGCCTCCAGCAAGCCAAAACGTAGTATTGCCTAAGGTGTGTTTTCCTCCCTTAGCCTCACCTTTTCAAACCAATGTTAATAATCATCATACGAACAGCCACCCGTCATTCTCACGGTTCCTAATCCTTTGCCGCCCCTACGTTCGATCAAAAGCCTCTTCGGTCGACCTAATCCGCTTTTGTGCTGGGCTGACTAAGCTACCATCAAACTTAAGCTGTTATAGCTAGTAGAACAGCTTTTGGGGTCTAAGAGTCCTTTTTTTCTCTCAGCGGCTCTTTGATAGGTTTCTTAGGATTCTCGGGTTTTAATCTGGTCACTTGGGCACCCCTTGAGCGGCCACAAAATTGCAAATAGAGCGGTACAAACCCTAAAAACAATTTCTACCGATGATTGTCTCTCTTAAGTTGATAGGACTATATTCTTCCTGGATTTGATGCCGCATGGAGGGTCACCCGTTGCTCAACCGGCTGACTGGCCAGGTCGTGGATAGAGTGTATAAACTCTTTTCTTTCCTGGTGCTCTACCCAAGCTGCGTTAATCCTAATTCAGAGGAAAGTCTCTACTCTCTTTGCTTGGTGTATCTCTGGCAGATCGAGAAAAGTACCGTAATTATAGGTTGCGGCACCGAGTGAACGACACCTGTGGAAACTGTTTGTGGCCCTACCAGGTTCTGCAAATACTGTAAGAACCAGTACTGCTTCCGATAACTTGGAGTAGGCTATTCCCGAAGTAGTGAGACCGGGAGCCGGAGCACAAAAGTTATTAGCGCCGTAAAGGTCAGGCCACGGGTGGGCCGATAGCCATCCGAGCCCCACCAAACCGGATAATGCGCATTTGCCCGCCTGTGTTTGGCTGCCTGGAACCTTCCTGCATGTGGTATTTTCAATTTAGCAGGATTAGGATTTAATAGTAGGGAACATACCGTACACTATATAGCACATAGTACTTTCGCCCAGATCCCTTCTTTTTTTACTCCCCTCTTCACGAAATAGTCTTCTCCTTCTCTCAGCCTCTGCTTCTTCTCTCTTATTCAAACTTGCTAGGAACCACAATGTCTGTATCTCCTCCGCTTTTTGCACCCCCCTGGGTGGTTGAATTATGCATTTCAGGGAATTTGTCGCATATTGAACCTTTTTCTCCTAGGAATTCTACCGTGCTGCCCCCCGGCACCTATTGGGGCCAATATCAGGATATCACCAAATTCAAACCCCACCTGAGCGTGGCAGAGAGATTATGGGTTGCATGGTATGCGTGGATGCAGAATGATGTCCTGGCCACCGGCATCATGTCCTTCGTCATCCACGAGTTGTTCTACTTCGGCCGCTCTCTTCCGTGGATCTTCATCGATAGCTTGGGTTTCTTCAAGAGATACAAGATTCAAAGTGTAAGTGGCAAACCTAACACCTGGCACTAGCCGAAATCAACCTAATTCCAGCCGCCATCGAAACTAACAGTCTGCTTCAGAGCAAAGTACCTTCATTACGCGAGCAATGGGATTGCGCTAAGTTTGTGCTTCTGAGCCACTTCACCGTTGAACTTCCTCAAATCTGGTATGTTTCTACCCTCGACGGAGTGGTATCCTACTTGATGTTTGCCTCGGGCCCGTTGAAGTAGTAACAGCTTTTCTAGGCTGTTCCACCCAATAGCCCAGTTCTGCGGTCTATCAATATCGATTCCTTTTCCGTCTCCCTGGACTATGGCATATCAGATTTCAATATTTTTCGTGATGGAGGATACTTGGCACTATTTTTTCCACCGAGCTCTTCATTGGGGTCCACTCTACAAGGCTATTCACAAAGTTCACCATCAGTATTCCGCACCTTTTGGTTTGGCCGCCGAATATGCATCTCCTATTGAAGTAATGATTCTCGGCTTCGGGACCGTCAGCTGCCCGATCCTCTGGTGTGCTTTCACCGGTAACCTGCATATTCTCACTATGTATATCTGGATTGTGTTGCGCTTGTTCCAGGCTATCGATGCCCACAGTGGCTACGAATTTCCTTACAGTCTTCACCATTTCTTGCCTTTCTGGGCTGGTGCTGATCATCACGACCTCCACCATGAGAAATTCATTGGGAACTACTCAAGCAGCTTCCGCTGGTGGGACTACCTCCTTGACACCGAATACACTCCGGATGCCCTGAAGCGCCGAAGAGGGGAAAAGGTGAAGGCAAAGAAGACACAATGATCTGAACGTTAGCGGTGACGGTCTGCCTATTTTCTGTTCAATTTGGGCGTTGGCTCTGTCTGGAGCTATTTACCTGATACATGATAGCCTTTCTTATGGTACTGCTCAAGGGTTGATTTACTATGACTAGAGTTAGCTATTCTACAAACTAATTGGTCTTCTAAACATCGCTAAACTCATGCCGTGGCCGAGAGATTCATGGCAAAAGATGAAGCCTCCCGGCTGAGACGGCATGTGGTGATTCGCAAATTGAAATCTCCCGATTTTGCTCCGATAATCCGACGTCTTTTATCTACAACCGTGAATAGCAGCTCCGACGAATGACTTTCCATAGATGCATATTTGGAACTCATAGAGGTCGCCTCACTTTGAACTCCAGGGTCTCGCTTTCTGTGAAACATTGGACATTATGATATCACAACAGAGGACGGCGCCAACACCTTCTTCGGCAGTGAACTGTTTCGACTCTGGTGGAAGCCAAGAAATCATAGCCGTGATCACACTGGGGAGGTTCACGCATTGCACATAATTATTGTCCTGCGTTGATGATGGCCGCGGGGGAGCAGCGGCTGAAGGGACCGGACCGGTACGTCGGCCACCTTTGCTGAGTCTAAATTTAGTAAATGCCATCGCGGACCTATGGAGTCATTAAATATGGTGCTCCTGGTGCTGTCCCCGCAAGCAAGATCCAAAGTGGGTTTTTGGTAGGGGCTCTGGTAAACCAGTGTCGATAATAACGTGACTGGCCTGCCCGGTTGGAATAAGGTTGTTTCGTCTATCATTTCTGGGGGCTCTGTAACAGTACACGTAATCAAGCTAGCATGGCTAATTTTGATTGGGCCACGGCATCTTACACAGTACTTCTGTGCGGTGAGGTCAGTCCGAGCCTCCGGTTCGATCCCCAGCCCCACCTCGCCCGGAGATAGTAACGGAGACCGGGCGACCTCTGGGGCCCGATACATAAGTACCAGGCCCGCCATAAGAACGAGCAGCATTGCCACTAGTTTTACCTATAAGTTACGATCTCGAAACTCGGAATTTGAACATTGAAAAATTGTAAATCATGGTTGAGATTATAGTCCTCACCTGCCCAAGCGGCAAACAAAGCGCCCACTTGATCCCTCTCCTCTACAAACAGAATCAATTTCGCCTCCGTCTCGCCGCTCACTCCGCAAACTCCAGATCCCGCTTAGGATCCATGTACCCACAAGCGGAGGTTATTCAAGCAGACCTCTCCTCTCTTACAGACTGCCAACGTCTACTTTGCGGCGCCACCGCAGTCTACCACATTGGACCGTCCTTCCACTCTCGCGAGATGGAAATGGGAATGAACCTAATTGACGCCGCGGTCGAAGAGACCCGCAAACAACACAGCGAATTCAAGCATTTTGTTTTCTCAAGCGTACTGAGCACTCAGCATCGAAACCTTATGCAGCACGATCTGAAATGCCGTGTCGAAGAGCGACTGTTGCTTAGTCCGTTAAATTTTACCATTCTCCAGCCCACAAATTTCTTAGCAGGATATCCAGTCAAATTACTCGATGAGCAGGAATCTCCCGTGTTCGAGAGACTTTGGAATGCCGATATTCCGAATAGTCTGATTGCGCTGGAAGATCTAGCCGAGGCAGCAGCGACGGTCCTGATTGAGAGGGAGAAGCATTATTTTGCGCAATATCCTCTTTGTTCAACCTTGCCTACCTCTGATGCAGAGGTCGTTGAAGTTATTGAGAAGGTTATTGGGAAGAAGGTTCAAACTTACACGCCGACCTTTGAGCAGGGCGTGGAGAACACATTAAAGTTTTTGTTTGGAAGTGGAAGTGACTTACGTGCACAGGCCGCGGAGGGTGATCTCAGACCTGATATTACTCGGGATGAGGCAGAAAGGTTGGTGCTTTTTTATAATCGACGTGGGTTGAGGGGAAACCCCACTGTGCTGAGGTGGCTGATTCAGAGGGAGCCTATTACTGTGGAAGATTGGGTCAAAAGCCAAATGGCATGATGTAGAAAGTATTACATGGATCATAAATATTACTCACTCTTCTATCTTTTGCTTTTTTAGGTTTTGATAGTAGATGTAAGGGAATTGAAGGGTTCAAGTTTCTCCTGTAAATGGCACGGACATGACCGCCATGTATATTAATACTAGTGGTACTAGTTGAGACAGATTAGAATGGGTTAGGGTTTATAGGTAAAATACAACATTCAGAGATGGCCAGTTATACGCTTCGGACATTTCCATGTTCATATGCAAAGCACTTGACGGACCGCAGGCCACATTACCGTCTTTTTTGGCGTCTAGTCCTTAGAGTGATCCGGTCACTCATCTGTATATACTATGGCTTCAATGAATTTAGATATTCTACTAACTTTATCTACGATTCAATTAATCGCTGATTTCTTTCTCATAATTCTCCTGGGTGATATTTATGGAATATGGACTCTTGTTTGAGCAGCTATACCTAGATGTTGCAAAGCAAAACCATTGTGCGGGAAAGAGAGCTGGGGCAATTCCTGCTTCAGCGTCTCTACTAAATTCAATGATTGTAAGCAAAGGATGATGGTTGAGGCATGCGACGAGATCATCATTCATTTTGCAGCTGGGTGTAGAACAGGGATCATAGAATGCTATTTCTCCTTGAGACATTTCCGCGTCAGAATCTGAATGATGCAAAGTCTCATATCTATGGCTGGAATGATGTTATGTGATGAGTCGTTTGAGTAGACTTGTTCTCCAGCTAACCCTCTAGGCAGATTCTATATGTGCTGACTTCGAAAGGCCCCAACTCAACAGAGAACTTACCCTTCTGGAAAAAAACTTCTTCTATGTCATCCTCCAAAATATTTGTTCGATAAAATTTGCTGACCGCCAATTAACTGCAGTAATTCCCCTTGACCTCCCCCCAAGAGGATCATAAATCCGGAGGATGACACTCCGTCCTTTGCGGGCGGCTAGCTCCCCTAGACTTATATCTTCATTGTCTTCGCCACGCTTTATAGTATCCAATACAAGGCTGTCGTCGCCTTGCAGTGAAATCGGATAGTCATGCAGAATAGACCTCTTCTCTGACACCGCTCTGACAAGCTTCAGGGGTTTGTTGAAGGGTTCGGGCTCCTAACTGACCAGAATGGGGCATAATAGTCCAGCGAATTGTATGCTTTCCCATATCGGCCGTATCATCCGGGGCCTTGGACGATCGTAGTGAGAGGCGCATCACGTATCCGACCGTTGCGAATCCATATTTCTCATTATTGAGAATCGAAACTCCATAGCCATATTCTGAAAGATCTGCAAATTTCTGACAGCACACTTCAAACTTTGCCCTATCCCATGACGTTTTGTAATGGGTTGGCCGCTTACTTATTCCGTATTGTGTTTCATAAGTGGCCTCCGTGTTCCGAATGTTTACGGGAAACTCGACCTTGAGGAACTTCATGCTTTCATGCCAGTCTATCTCAGCCGTGGTTTCAAGAAGAGTTTCGCTGTGCTCTAAAGCACTCGACAGAGAAATGGTGCTTCTGATGGCGCTTTTGCCGCTGATTCTGGTGGTGGTTGTAACGCTCACGCGATGGGGTGTGATTTCTGAGATTGTTGTGACGTCGCCTACTAGTTCCTTTTTCGTGTCCAAATGGATATGTCTCAACATCCCACGCTTGCCAGTATATCGGCTTGTCATGAAAAATCACGAATTGATTTCCTTTCATGCCCTGGGAATTACCTCCCGGTCCGCATTTCGACCATAGAGAGATGTTATACACCCCCTCTCGACCTTGATCGATATGAGTCGATTTTGGAGTTCGAAAACTCCAGTTCCAAGTTCACGGCATGTGACTCCAATTTTGCTTCGTAACTGCGTGCCAAGGGAGTTGAGGCCCAGAAGAAAATTATCTCCTGAGGCCGTAAGTTCTTGGCAACCCGGTATGGCAAGTATGGTGTGACGTGGCCACAGCAGACTGTTCAGAGCAAAGGCATTTTTCAAATCCCGGGATTTTCTTCAATCATCTCGATGTCAAGAGCCTGGTAGATCGATCGAAGAATCTTGTCCCCAGCTTCGAAAGTCCTCGTAAACCTGAGCAATTTTATGTCAGTCTCGCGGATATACTTCGATTTTGCCTCCTCATACCTTATCTGAATCATCGTAGCACATTCTAATGGCAGTTCCTGGTAGGCAGTCGTGGAATTGACAGAGCAAAATCTCTTGCCACATGAATTGTACATCTCTATTAGGATACCGGAAGTCGGAGTTCTCGATAGATGCAATAGTGGCCAGCTGTTCGATGTCTCGCAGTAAGAACTCTGCTGTACTGTAGGTTAGTACTGTAGGTTAGTAAGGTTATTCATTGCTATTATTACAGCATATTATAGGCCAAAAGGCTAGCTTGAAGGTAAAACGCGTTGCGTTGCCAAAAGGCCAAGGGTAAACAAAGACTTGAAGGAGGAAATATAGTGGTGGTGGTAGTGGCGGTAATATGTATGTATCTACGCGTTCCTCCCTTTGCTTATTTTATCACCCGTTAGTGGGCAAATACTCTATGAATACTATTATAAGCTCAATACCGGAGTACTACTGTATGTGAGGTTAATTGACTAGTATTTAAATGTGTAGGGATGGCGACCTGGTATTTAAGTGTGGTGGTATTGATATGGCAGAATTGCCTAATTGGGCGGTGTAGCCAGACTTCTGGCCTAGGTCTTTAGTAATGCTTCTAGGCACGTCTCTAGAAGGGAAATACAAGTAAAATCCCCGGATATAATTACAACCTGTGTAAAATTAGATCAAAGTCGAAATATACTAGTCGTTAATATGTGGTTGAAAGATAGTCTGATAAATGTCAAGCATAAATGGCGATATCCAGCACTCCTATATTGCTAGGAAACCTGGGGCTTACAAATGAATTCCAATCTTAAACTTGAAAGCCATGAATAGTCGTGCGGGGTCAACTAACTCCGGTCTAACTTCTCTCGATTTTTGAACTACAACTTGGCTTTACATCGAACATGGACAGTAACAGGATGGATGATATCAAAATACTAGATATTGGCAGTATCCAAAATATCAATTTTGAACCAAAGCAGCCTCCTGCCAGGTACAAAGTCAACTATTGATGAGTGTTTCCCCAGGCACACGTAGCCTCAGACATTCAGATGCATGTCTTCGAGATGGACTGTTCGCTCTCTTGTTTCCATTCACCACTTAAATTCTTCGGTCTCTCCCTACTTATAGCTCCAACGGCACGTTCTTGGGATTGGGCCCCACCTTCAACTTGGAACTGGCCAACTCGAGTAGAGTAGATTGATGCAGTATTATGAGGTGCATCTCTACCAGTCAGAGCAATTTCTTTCATTCAGGAAGTCAAACCATCCGCTCTCCCCCCCCTGTAATAGTGATTAGCCCCTGAAATACCAGCTTATCAGGCTAGGCGTGGAGCGCTGTACGAAGGCAGGAAGCTTCAGCAAACCCTTTGACCTATCCTCTAAACACATCAAAACCAAAAACTGCGACGCTCTCCCTAGCGTAACGGTCAATGTTTTCGGTGACGGATGGTGATTCAAATGGTTGAACGACCGGCTAGACTGGAGAATTTGTCTTTGAGAATGGAAACATCCTCTGCCGCTTGCCTATCAATCGCCTTTGGTCGTACTCAAGCGGTCGGCACGTGGAGACCCATATTCTGTACGGAATAGCTGTTGAAGATGGACAGGGAGTGGGTCACCTAGCATGCGAGCCGTCTTATCTAAGTTTACCCTAGAAAAGCTAGAGCCAAACAAGCTTTCAAGTGGGCCTGGTTCTCGGGGCCCGGCAATTAATGTGGCATGATTCTCTTAACTTACGTACTGGACAATCACATTTTGCTTATGAACATCCGGCCCCAGAAGCGTATAAATGTCATCTCATAACTAGCTCGCCAAGCAGCCTTGTCCAGTCTTATCCAAATAGTCTTCGATGGCATAAAGCTGGAGGATACCTAACGTATGAAACAGCTGTTGAATCAATTTCACTATTCAAGTTTCAAGTTCGATTCTATATAAAGGATACCTCGCCACATATCGCCCAGATCAATATTTAAGAGGAATTAATCAATTATACTTCACTCGCTATCCGCAACTTTGACAGCTTCGATGATCGATTCCATGTTGGGGCTCACGTTCCAAATCCCGATGATTTCTAGCCCAGCATTCAGCAAAAGCTCTCTCCACTGTTGCTCAGATCGTTCAACTCCGGCACCGATACTCATCATCTGAATGTCCATCGCGGCCTGCATGCGAGGGACGTTTGTGTCTGGCAGAACAAAATCAATGATTATGACGCTGGAGTATCCTGGCTTCATTGCGGAAACAGTGTTCATGAGAATCTTTTGGCATATCCGGTCCGGCCAATCATGAAATACGGCTCGGAAGCAATAGGCACGCGCACCTATGCTTATTAGTCAGATTCTTCTTTTTCACTGTAGCCCCTCCAGGACTGGTCTTTGGCTTACCTTTGATAGGTTGGGGGTTAAGGAAGCTGTATGGGATTTTCTCTATCCCTACCCTTTCCACGCTGGAGATTATCTTAGGGAGATCTTGCAAGATCAGGCGCCCAGGAGGCTTGGGATATTGTGCATGAAATCTCGCCAAGTCGTGGCCTTGGTTTCCCCCAACGTCAACAAGGAAAACAGCATCGGGGCTAGCCACTGCTCCTGTCATGAGCTGCTCGATTGGATATATGCTGAACCAATTGGGCCTTCCTTCACGTCGACTTGACATGTAAGAGTTGAAAAGATCTTGATGTAATCTGTTCTCAGCGAGCCACTCAAATTGACTTTTCCCCACAGCCCATTTCATTGGCGAGGTAGAATATTCTTGGGGGCTCCTGTAACCGTGAAGTTGAAAGTATTCAGGAAGCTTGGAGAGGGTCGGAACGGTCAGGTCAAAGCTAGAGGCGAATATTAACCTCCAAATCCTCAATATTAGGACTGGGGATAGATACTCACATGCAAGGTACACCGTCACGTCCTATTGGATGTATCATACTAGAGGACTTGTCCGTGGCAATATACTTCTCTGGCTCCAAAGTCGCGCATAGCCCGAGTGCGGTCATCACCCTCATAAGGCGAACTATGGTTCACCCTTCATGTTAGTGTCGACCTCCAGGGCGATGTCTTAGTATGTCTAATTATCTTTGATAAATCTCACCAATTAATTCTTGATCTCCCCCAGTGCCTCTGGCCAGATTAGTCGCCGAAATGCCGCTTTTTGTTTCGGCGTTGACCAGTAATGGAAAGATTCCAAGGTCTACGACAGTACGCAAAGCAGCATTTTCCGGTGGCTTCAGCAAGATCAATGTCTTTTCTTTAATAAATGGGAGGAATGATGAGGATATACCTGATATATGAGACGGAGAATGGTCTCTGTAGGTGTTTCAACAGCTAGTTTCAGCTCATCCACAAGCTGGAGGAGACGGGAATGACCATGCCCAGAGCCAACCGAAGGATCCAATACTTGGTTTTTGATCTCAGAGATCAATTTCAAAGTGTGAACTGTAGACATTCTGCGCTTAGGATTCAAATAGATGAATTTCGAATCTTATTTCAGCTAGAGGTTTGAGAAAATGAACAAGTAGGATCCGAACATCAATTCGAGCCTTTTATAGCCATTCCTTAGCCCCCTACGCACTGGTACTCATAATCCCTCGGCGATGTGTGCATTCTGACGGGATTTACCTGTCCGATCTTGCTCACGCGAGACAGGAGATGCCAGTGCCGAGTTGGTCCCGTTTCCATCCATGCACGTAAGTGGCCCGTATGCTGATCTTTGCCTTTGTGGAACCCGGAGCGGGAAAACAAGAAGCAACTAGGCTCTATCCGTCAGTCTTTGATGGCTATGATCGCCGTCCTAATCCTTTTTAAGCAGTTTGAAGTTAATGACGGGAAATTTAATGTTCTGCCGCAGTGTATCAGCTGGTCTGACGTACTTGGCGACTGGTAAATTCTTCGTCAATGGCGTGAAACCGCTTGTCCTTATTTGCTCAAAAGACAAAGGAGAGGCAAGGTGGTACGGAAATGAATAGGAAAGTAGACCACGAAAACAATTCTTCGGTCTCCAGGTTAAATTATAGGGTGCGAGGCGTCGGTCCAACCAATTTTGCTCAGTTCCTGTCGTGACCTGTGCGCGCAAAGTGCCTTAGCCGAATTCAAGCCGATCCAAACTTGGTAAATTTGACTCTCTTCTGTTCCAGCCTCAATATATCTTGTCATTCTAAGCCACCCCTCTTGGTTCTTTTATAATTTCCAGCTATCACATAAGACTGAGCTTATAGAAGATCACCCCGAAGTTACTCCGAGTAGACTTGAGAAATAAATGATCTCAGGGGCATCTACTCCTCTCTAGTCCATTAATTTAACAGGATAATGAAGCAACGTCGAGCTTTGAGGGGAATGCAGAAAATAAAGTCAATAGGCCCAGCGTTGAAACTCGCGGAAAGGATGTAATCCCAATACTTCCGAGACCGGCTCCATAATATCTGATTTCAAGGAACCAATTCTTAGCAAGCTTGGCACCTTGGATATTGGCCCATGCGTCTCTCCCTTTCCGAGCGGGGGTAATATTTTCTTACTTCTGTTTCAAATAATTTCACCGAACAAGGCTTTTGGAAAGCATTCCGTATCTTAAAGGCTTCTCATACTTTTTTGACATTCAGATATTTCGGTTGGGTAGGCGTGAGATTTGTTTCATTTGGGCTACAATCAACTCTTACTCTAGAATGCAGTTTGTGCTCAATTCTTATGGTTGCTAGTTTCTATGACAGATGTGCTAGTCATCATTTACCAAGTGAATCCGTGACAAGCAGCATACTATCCTTTAAGGGCTATCCGGTTATTGAATGGTTTTCCGCTGCAGATTTATTCACCAAGTCTTTAGAACAGCAGGGGAGCCGTAACTGATTCATCAGTCTATATATGCAGTGGTATGAAATCATATTACTTTCCTGTGGCATCAATATTATTGACGACTAGCCTATTTTAGTTTGCCTTACAGAATGATTAGTGCTCACGAAGGGGATTTTCAATAAAATATCAGATTTCAATGATTGGTCCAGTATGAGCTGGTTTAATGAACTATCTAAGTCTAAAAAATCGAGGGTTTGGTATTTAGCTGTCATTCATAGCCGTTCTGTGTACTTTCTAATTCACAGCTACCTTTCCTCATATGTTCGTTCGACTGGTCCAGAACAAATAGGAAAATCCCCTGGTCGGAGGGTAGTTAGTATCATCTCCACTATTGCAAAACACGTGTTTCATGCAGCAGATGAATACCCTTGCCAGAACCGGCCATACATGAAAAATCATTCTGCTTAAATCGGAGCATTGTTCTAGCAAGTTACTCTTTGCTATATATGGCTATGAGAATCGAAGGGGCCTAACTAAACATTGTCATGGTCCATTTTTTCCGCACCATCTATTATTGGGGCGAAATCCGGAGGTCGAAGATCCAGAATTCCTCATGTCGTGAATGCAAACCGAATATATACCACTGGCAGATAATGCTAGTCCCACACTGTGGCTTGATTGCCCAGGTCGCCGCGTTGTCCCATCCCTTCCGCCATCGCCACCTAGATATTAGACAGCTTCGCTCTATTTTCTTTTTTCCCCTCTCTCCCATTTACCATTCACTATCGTCTTTCCCCCTTTGCGCAGCCGTTGGCAAATAACAATTTCATATCGCCTACATTTTAGATTTCAATTTCAATTTCAATTTCAGTTCCAGCATCGCGGGCTCCCAATATGGCTTAGCGGGGCCCTAAAGCCGTGAGTATCCGCCAATCATGCATCGCTATTCGAATTTTGCTTCGAGGCGTGCCAGAACACGCGACAGGTCAAGACAACCCCGTGAAGAGCGATTCTTTCGTCAGACGTATCTATCAAGGTCGAGGAGACGTTCTTCTCTCTCTTCTGAATCCCACCACTTCGTCATGTTTTCTCTTCCACGTCAAGCGGTCACGGTCATCGTTCCGCGATCTCCTGCATCGGCGGAAAGCGACCGTCTCCTCCTCCGTCCCATCGAAGAATCCGACTTGCCTGCAATCTTTGCGATTCGTTCGAGAGCTGAAGTTGCTCGATTTAAGTGAGTATCTGCCGTTACTGGAATTCGAGTAATTTCTCTTCGTGACTGCTACTGGGAGAAATCTATTTATGATCTGCTAACAATAGACAGTCATCCAAAAACACCATTTCAATCTATTGATGATGCACGAGAATGGCTGTCGTCCAAGACCTTCATGACGGGCCCTTCTGAGGTTATTGGATGTTCTTTCACTATGGCGGTCGTTGACAAGTCGATTGAAACCAACAAGGAACCAGTCATTGGATATGTGGGCATCAATTCGCTAGACCCTTGCCCGCAGATTGGCTACTCGGTATTACCTGAGCACTGGGGGAAGGGGTTTGCGACAGAGGCCTTACAGATGTTACTGACGATGTGGTGGGAACTTCCGCGACGGGACATCTCTAGTCTCTTCACACACGATGAAGAGGCAGAGAAAGTTTATGCTATATGCGAAAAGCAGAATCATGGCAGCTGCCAGGTTTTGAGAAAATGCGAGTTCGAGGTGGTGGATGAATTCCGCTATGAGGCGGACGAGCTATATCTTTGGTCTTCGAGCATGCCAAAATCCTGAGCCTAGCCGAAATCTCCTTCTAAGAGTGTCATATCTTCAGGGCTGGAGCCTTGAACTTGCGAGTTGAAGGTTTTAGAGTAGTACTAGGTAATCTTTTGCTGATTAGTTAGAAGCTTGGTAGAGGGGTCATGGGTTGTATATTACTCGTATAGTTAGTCTGGAAATCAACCTTGGAAGGTGCTCTCTCTGTTTTATCCACAAAGTTAATGGAGGGCTCTACTTACTACGAGTTACTAGTACTAGCAGTCCGTTACTTGAAGCCATACCAAGATCTACCGCAGGGCCAAACTAAGGTCCACGTATATCTGTACAACTTTCTAAATTCCAGAATGCTTTGAAACTTTTATTCTTCAAGGTACCCACAGAGTGTGTATGAAACATAATTATACAAATGATGAGTAAATAGAGCTTGTCGTACAGTCCTAAGCGCGAGTTCATTACTTCGAAGCATCTTAAATTATTAGTATTTCTTCATCGGCGCTCTTGGTATGGAGTATGTATGTCACTTATCCCCACAGGTGATGCAATCCAACATCCCTGTCATCGAAGTTGGTTGCTCCACATATATTCCCTTGCCTATCGCAGTACTAGCAGTATGTGGTACTACACATACTGTCGCCCGTACGACTATAGCCATTCCCCGGAGTTCGAGTTCTCCACCCGAACCTTGAGGGGAGACTTTTATCCGTAAACGGCGATGATCGGCATCGCCACCAATCTGCCGGGGCTGCAAGATTATCCTCCAACAAGGACACGCTCGCCGGCATTTCTGCCCTGACAGGAATAATGTGTCCGCTCGAGATCTAGAAATTGGCAATCTCATCCATTTCACAGTGGGTCTGGAGTTCACCACATACCCGCATCCCGAGGTTGAGAGGTGTGTGCAAATGGTGCAATATTGAGTAAAAGTCCAGCAATGAACGGCCGCTCTTAGCTCCGAGCTATCGAGGGGCAGGGCGGGGCCCCATACTCCCAACTATCCGCCCTCATTTAATGTCTGGGGTGAATTATGAAATAATGCGGAAACCCCGACAGCGCGATATCGATAGATAATGTCGGAAATATTGGGCGTTGGGTGTAATCGACCAACACTTCCGTCTTGTGCGGAGTATGCATGCAAATAACATCTGCTAGCATGGAGTGAAATGACCACTACGCGGTACCAATTCCTGTTAGTTATCTGGTATCTCTCCAAACGGCCGCCCACATGCGTGTACATGTCTCATATCCACTTGCGACCGAGGATCCGAGGCTACTCAGCTTATAGAAAACAAAGTGGTCAAAACTAGCTGTCCAAAATTTGTGTTAGTGCATGATCAATTCAGATGTACCTTGGGGCTGAGACAGACCTATAGTTGATCAGTGCCGCGCGATCGTCGATCCAAGCCCCGCGACACACGCTTGTCCGTGTTTCCCCAAGTTTCTTTCCCAAACCCGTTGGGACCGAGGCGTGGGGATCGTGTGAGGGGTTTCATGTGGGCGACGATCAGGAGAAACGATGTCATATAACATCCCTCCATGCCCTTTGGCTCTAGACTTACTTTGCTCGTTGGTTTACACTCAAACCTCCTGTCTTTTAATTCCGTGTTATACATTCCTACCTCCCACCCCCTTCCCCACCAACGGATTCCTGCTTCGCTCACAATGGCTGCAGATGGCCCCAAGCCCGGCTTCCTTGGCAATCTCAATGAAAGCCAGGAAGCCAAGCTACAGAAGTTATGGTCTGTACTGCTAAAGGCTGCCGAACTTCCCACCCCCGATGAACTCAATGGGAACGGCAACGCCACGGAAAATGCCACACCGGCCAGTCCAGTCCAGCCACAACGCCGACAGTCCCTGCTTGGTCGGACTCAAAGCAATGTTTCCGACAAGCCCAGCGTCGGTGCAACCTCCCCATATCAACAGAAAATGCTGGCATACTTGCGTGAGCTCGGCATCGGCCCCCAGGAAACAAAGATGGTTCAAAAGTCTCTGTCGGAGATTACCCCAACTGAGCTTCGCGAGGGTATTCTTGAGCTTCTAAAACATGACCACCCCGATGGTATGATGCTTCGCTTTCTTCGGGCCCGCAAGTGGGATATTCCCAAAGCCTTCGCTATGATGATGGAAGCAATTGTGTGGCGCGTGAAAGAAATGCATGTCGAAGACGACGTGATGGCCAAGGGTGAACTTCATGCTCTCAAACAGTCAAAGGACAATTCAAACGCGAAGGAGAAGAAAGAGGGCCACGATTTACTGGCTCAGATGCGTATGGGCAAGAGCTATGTCCACGGCACAGACAAGCTCGGTCGGCCAATCGTTGTGGTACGCGTTCGCCTACATAAACCCGGCGCTCAGAGCGAGGAGACCCTTGAAAGATATATTGTCCATGTGATTGAGTCTGTCCGCTTGGCCATGTCCTCCCCCGTAGAGACTGCAGTACGTCTCATGAAGCTAGTGCAACACATCCACCCGGTGCTGAACGTTAACACCTTCCTAGGCAGTTGTTTTTGACATGACCGGTTTTGGACTTTCCAACATGGTGAGAAATATGCATAACAACCCTAATGATTTCTTGCTTTTTTTTCTCAATTGCTGATATTCGTTTTCCAAGGAATATCCCCCTGTCAAATTCATCCTAAAATGCTTTGAAGCCAATTATCCAGAATCACTTGGTATATTGCTGATCCACAACGCGCCCTGGGTCTTTTCTGGTTTGTTACGCCCTCGTTCCATCTTAAACGATCTTTCAGTGTGGGATTTGGCTGACTCAATTCTTTCTTTGTGACTTCCAGGTGTCTGGAGGCTCATTCGGGGCTGGATGGATCCGGATATTGCCGCCAAGGTTCAATTCACTAACTCTGTGAGCGATATGGAAAAGTTCATCTCTCGGGATCAAATCGTCAAAGAGCTGGGAGGCTCTGAACAGTGGGAATACAAGTACATCGAGCCTGAGGAGAATGAGAATGCGACCATGCAAGATACCACAACGCGTGATGCCTTGATCCGGGAACGGCAGCAAATTGGCGAAGAATTTATGGCCTTCACCTCTGAATGGATCGAGGCAGCCAACTCGCAGGACAAGGCCAAAACTCAATCGGCCGCTAGTCAACGCACCTACCTTGCTGAGCGTTTGCGGGTCAACTACTGGAAGCTTGATCCATATGTCCGAGCTCGCCTTTGCCTTGATCGTATGAGGGTGATTCAGAAGGATGGAAAGGTCAATTTTTACCCCAAGGAAGATGACATCGAGGAGACCAAAGAGTCCCCGAAGGTCTCAGAATTTCACCATGTGGAAAGCATCAACGGGACTGCCAATCAAACTCCTGTTTCATAAATATTTGCCACTTTGGATATACCCTTCACGCGTTAGAGAGTATTGTTCAATTAATGAATCATGATTGTTCAAACAGTCTCAAAGCAACTACCATCCAGGAAAGAATCCACCTCAAATAATTTATTTCGAAAGGCTAGAGACGCTATCACTCTATGTTGGGGGGTTATCAGGCATTAACCGTAAAATATTCTTCGTCCTCATGGGCATCTAACTTGTAGTACTAGTAGTACGATTCAGCAACAAAGAAAGCAAATTATGTTCCGCTGAATTGAACCTTGGAGATTTCCGGTATTTGCGTCTTTGCGCCTCGAAATTGGGACCCTTATGGCCCACTAAACTCCTATTCATTTCACTAATCCAAGCCACAGAACTTGACTTATTTACCAGAGTGTAGTATATGTATTCTGTGCTCTACCGCTAGTTAGTAGGTTATATTGTATGTTGGATGAGTCAGCCACGATAAACTCCGAACTCCGAGCCCCGCATACTTTGAGCGGTCATTCTTTCTTTCCACTTGTCTACCGTACGTTCAAAGTGGAAATTAGAATGGCAACTACTCGTCGAAATGGTCAGCTCTCCTCGTGTGAGCCATGTCGGAAATCTAAACTTAGATGCGATCATACGTTGCCGATTTGTGGCCGCTGCACTCGCCGGGATGTGCGGGGAGATTGCATCTACCATCCGGCACCATTGACCCGTCTTGACCTGCAGCGACCGAACAGAAGACGAGCCCGAAAGGAACAAACAAACCGAAATCAGCATACGATATTTCAATCTGAAAATCGAAGTTGGGACCAAAAACAACACTCGGTTTCATTCCCCGGATTTCTTGGGGACACGAGTTATTCTAATACTTTGGCCGATGCAGCCACCGGGTTTCTCCCGGAGGGACATCTAACAAATCAAGAGGAAGTTGTTCCTATGGACTCGAAGAGAGTCTATCTGGGTGCCCAGGTTCTCAATCTATTGGGTAATCTCCCCTTCTATCGAGATGTTGTCAGCGCGCGATTCAAACTCTGGGAAGGATGGTGCCTGGGCAGGCCACTGACTATGATGATCTTCGATATTATGGAGGAGATATGGGGTCTATCACAAAACGACACCGTCGATCAAAACATTCATGCTTTGAAGCTATCAAAAGAAATGTTCCAAACCCATGCGCGTCCATTCAAAACCCCGGCCAATATGCCCTGGTCTGATTTTAAGCATGCCCTTTCCGGGAGGTGGGAAACCGTTGGGTTGATGTTTTGCATCACTGGCTTGTCGACTGAGTGGCTATCAGAAGATGATCCGATATTTCAACAGCACGGGTCTACCGATCCTCGGAGTCTGGCAACAACGGCCAGTGCTGTAAGTGATATTTGCCTTCAATTTTGCGACGGCGCAGGCATCATCAACGATATTGTATGCTGGCTTCTTATGCATCAAACGACACTATTGACTACCGTATATGGAGATAGCGGTAAGAACGTATATTTGCGGTCGTCACCTCGAAACTAGACTAATAGTACGTTTCTTTGCAGACTCTCGGCCCTGGAGAAAGCTTGGCGAGCTTACGACTACTGTCTTTGCATTGGGGCTTCACCAAGATTCCAGCTACCAACTGCCTCTTTATTTGGCCGAACTTCGAAAGCGTATAATGGTAGCTACCTTTACGATTGACAAGATCTTGGCTACCTTTTTGGGTAGACCACCTTTAGTCAGTTGGCGGTACTGTGACATCCAATTTCCCCTTGACCTAAGCTTTGAGGAGATGCTTCTAGATCCTTCTTCGGTACAGGAAAGGATTCTTTGTTTGGAGGAAAATGGAGGCTGGAATGATGAGGGAACTATCAGAAAAGGCGCATGGGCTAGGATCAGCTTATTTAAAAGCATCCTCCGTGAGAAAGTCTTGGAGCTTTCTTTAAGCTATCGAGTCGAGGATATACGCAGAAAAGTCGAGTGGGTGCTCTTTTTCCTCTCCCTTTCCCTGTCGTCCGATTGCCTCAACACGATATTTCAGTCTCGAGCTAATATCAAACTAGAGATCTTCTGGAAGAGAACCGAAAGCTTCGCATGTCTCTTCCAAGCTTTCTTCAATGGAGCTCGGAAGGGGATCTTGATGTTACGGTTCCTATCGTGGAAGACAGAATAGTATTTTCTCTTCATCTTGATATCCTCTATAACGACTTTTTGCTTTACCGCACTATACAAAAGTGGACACATGCTCAACCAGGTGCTATCATAGAGACTTCTCGCGAAATGTTGAATGCTCTTCTTTCTATGGTGGCGAGGTCATCTCGATTAGGGCATCCAGTCTTTGATATGGGATTCAATGTAAGATCCAATTCCATGGCCATTACTGTGTTCAAGCAGCTTACCTTTCCAAAGCTCTGCTATTTTGGCTTACCTGCTGCCGGCATATTATCTGCAGAACTTCTTCGAAGGTCTCGCTCGATTATCTCGAATGACAGTATTCTTTTTCCACGCTCTGAGATTATTCAAACTTTGAGCATATTCTCATCTCATTTGGACACGTTCATACAATGCTATGAAGGGAATTATCGAATCTCACAGCCAGGCCAAAGGGTGATTCGTCATATTTTGGATCAAGTTCTCTCCTACAATGGTCCTCCTGCTAGTATCACCAAACCCTCTGAAGTATTAGAACAAGAGTTTCCAGTTGGTGATCTTCTGAACGAGGTTGATGCCAATGATCGAGATTTGTTTCTGGATTGGATGGACGGAACCGTCGAACATAAGTCAGACTCCTGGTTGAGATGGGTCAATTTTAATTGAGTCAATCAGCTTTTCTGGGCTCGATACTCACGGCCCATAGCTGACAGTCACAATTTGTTGGCTTAGACTCATCTGTCTCACATATGTTCTTATCATCTTTTTTTGACTGATCTATAATTGTTCATGTAGTACTAAATTGCGATCCCATATCTAAGATGAGTTAGGTCACCGCGCATGCCAAAGTGCTGTTGGACCGTATGAATTATCTATGCAGGCCATTCTTAAAATAAATGGTCATTCAGGTCTGCTGGGTGTATCTTTCGTCTTCAACGTGCCAAGCCATGTTGTGGATTACGGGTGTGTTGAAGAACCGTCACTTGCTGCCACTGTCAGTCCTCCGGGACCGTGCTCGGGTCTCTTCTACCGTACTCTATTTCATTCTCATCAAGTCCTTTCCTTTCTATAATTTTCGAATGTGACATGAATAAAACCATCAACGGCAGGGCACCATCCACGAATTCCATCCAGCGACGATCCCGATCGGCCATTTTATAATTATTAAGAATGAAACATTGCCGCATTGATTTTTTTTAAAAGGACGCGATTAAATAAAGTTCCGCATCTCCCCAAAGTATGCGAATACTCGCCTACCTTGGCCCCGCAATGTTTAGAATCTATCAACCTTCGAAAAACTTCCCTTCCCGTCTTAGGTAGCAAGATACATAGTAGTTATAAGCTGTCGATCGAAGTAGTAGATAAATCGGACTTTCAATGTGCTTCAATATTAATTACTTACTAGTTAAGTTTTGACAGGAGTTCTTCTAGGGTTCAAGGAATATTACCAAGTCTTAATCTCTTCAAGTTGCTTTGCATCCATAGAGCCGCGGGATGTTCTCCGGAATGCCACCGTGCGGAACAGTCCCGTTTCTATCCCCAACGACTTCCGATTGACTCATCAGAAGCAATCTGGTGGACCCACCAAGTTTCTCGGGTACGATTCCGGCCATTCCGAAACGTGGACTCTTCGCAGTTGCCAGCGTGAGCTCAATGCAAAATCGCAATATGAAACGATCCCAAGATTCGAATAGAACGAAGCGTCGGAAGATTGCTGTAGCTTGCGATGACTGTCGTACACGAAAAGTTCGTTGTGACGGAGTGCAGCCCGGTATGTGGCGCCGCAACACCCGGAGTGCAACCCGTGCTGATGTGCGCCAGTGTGCGGGCCATGCAGCAAAAAGGCAGATGAAGGCAAATGTGTATATACGGGGGATTTAGAGAAGAAACGTGCGACTCAAAGGTGTGTCTCTGTCTATCCCTTGCGTATATTGTTCTCCAGTCCGCATTTCTAAGCGTGTTGCAGCTATATCACAAGCCTGGAGAATCGAATCAAAGAGCTTCAAAGCCCAAACGCGTCGGGAAGAGCCTCATTGTCCGTGTTCACGCCAGTAAGCTCATTGCGACTATCTTTAATACTTTCGTGCATCTTATAAACCAAACAGCACCATTCGCTATCATCGCTATCACCAGCTGGAACCCCCAACGGCCATCCTGAAACCCCAATCGACCATGTTCAAGATACCGGGTTCCCCAATCAGCCCGAAGCTTTTGAAGATGGGGGTCATGGTGGAGTGAATGCGATGATGGGCTCCTTAGAGGAAGGACGCGCTAACCAGGGATTTTTTGGAAGCTCTAGCGCTGCGGGATTCATGCGCCAGATAAAAATAGCAGTTGATAAAAGGGTCTCCTCACCAGAACGACATCCTTCAAGTTCCAGTAGAGCTCTCGGCTCTAGTCTTCTCTCCAATCGCAACGAAAAGCATCAATCCACTGTTGCGGCATATGTTTTACCGCCACGGAGAACAGCCGACTCTTTAATGGAGGTATACTGGGATTACGTTTTCCCTTTATATCCCTTTCTTGACAGCGGGCTCATGAAGGGTGAATACACCAAAATATGGCGAGGGGATAGCTCGCAATACGATGAAAACATGGTAATGTGTACATTCAATGTAATATTCGCCCTTGCGAGCCAATTGGCCGACTTCGTTCCGCCCCGAGAGCGAGAGGCCGCGGCAGATGCTTTTTTCTCGCGTGCGAAGGGGCTTTTTCAGTTCAATCTATGGGACACGGGATCTGCGGGCCTTATTCAATGCCTTCTATTAATGGCACAATACTTACAAAGTACAGACTCGGCACATCAGTGCTGGATTGTCACCGGTTTAGCCATTCGGAACGCGCAAAGCCTGGGCCTTCATCTTCCGCAGACTATTTTGCGATTTTCTACCTTCCAAGAACAACAGCTAGCCAGGAAAATATGGCATGGATGTGTCTTGATGGACCGGTATGCTTGGATCCAATGGAAAGCGAATGATTCTAAACTTGTTTTCTCATCTAGTGTTATGTCTATGACATTTGGTCGACCGGCGATGATCTCGAAGATCTCCAGTGGGGCCGTTCCTCTCCCCGTCCTTGTTGACGATGAGTTCATCCATGTCAACAGCACTGCAGAGCCCACACAGCCTACACATAAACTGTCTATTATGGCGTTCTATGCCAAAACGTTGGAGCTCTATGAAATCATGAACGAGGTGCTTCTTAGTCTTCACAAGCCAATCTCGGATGATGGCCCAGATGAAACTCATCAATTTTATTTCAATCGTACTAACTGTGATGGTGAAAACACAATATTTGAACTTGATCACTCGCTCACCCGCTGGGCGCAAACTCTACCCAGTCATTTACGGACTGGTTCGACAGCTGCAGTACATAATCCTGTTTTCTTTCGTCAAGGAATTGTGCTGAACGCGAGGTTTGTAAAGGAAAAAGCCCGAATTCAAAAAGTTGACGTTTTCTGACCTTGAATGCTGCAGATTCTTGCACGTTCGCATCCTCTTATTCCGACCCATATTGTCAAAATACTGTACTATGCGCGAGAGCCTGAGAAGGAATTCTATGATCGCGATCAGCGATTCCTTGCCCCACCGGGTTGCATTACAATGCTCGATTATCTGTGTCAGGGTGGCCCAGGAATCGATCGAAATGATCTACAACAACGTCCCAGCCGATGGCACAGGTGGTCCACTGCCGGCATGGTGGTATAATATACTTTGTGAGTTCTTCAAGCTGCCCACCTGGGCAGATTCCAGCAGGTGCCAGTGGTTGGTGTGATGCCAACGTTTGAATTGCAGACTCACATATTCAGACATATATACCGCTGCAACGGTTCTTATTGCAGGCCGTTTATGTTCAACTATATCAGAAGAAATAACCGACTCTTCAATGACTCGTTCCTGGAATTGTGCGCTAGATATCCTGCGCAAATATCAAAGGTACAGCTTTTCCGCCAGGCGATGCGTCGCTGCGCTTGAAATTCTCTACGAGCAGGTTGTCGCCGAAGGCCACCAACCTAATGAGCAACCAAATAGCCACGGTCTACTGAATGACATTTCCTTTGGGGAAGGCATGAACACAGAAATGATGGAAGCCTTTGAATTTCCAGACTTTCAAGACATGTCTTGGCTAAATAGTGTCCCAAGCAATCTCTTCTAACCGTGATTCAGACCAGAGCTGGATCAACGTGGCCCTTGGACATGATGAAGAAGGATCAGCTCTTTGAGAGCGCTTTTTCGTTCATCTTTCAACTCAAGCTAAATTTCATTGCTTCTTGTCTTTGTTGGAATGCTTCAGATATTTGTTGTGCCTCGGAAGGTCGCGTATTAGAATGGATCACTAATAGGACAATAGTTACACGTAAACTTTGGTGTGGTCGTAAGCATAGAAAATAAGTTGGACAAGGACCAGAAATAGCCCATGTGCTCCTTTTATAGCTCCCGGTGTATATCTGTTCTGGTGGCCACAGATTGCACCGCGATGATGGGTAACAAGGCAGATGCGGAAATAATGGCTACCATCACGCCTGCAGCCCCTCCAAGTCCCACAGCAGTGAACATGTCTGGGAAATAAAAAGGACCAAGCTAAAGCAATTCTATGTTAGTATTTGATCTTTAGTTAATGGTTTCCATTCGGACTTACAAAGCCATAAATCTGACGACAGATATTAACAAATATTCCAACCTCTGCGGCTCTTTCCTTCTTGCTTTCCACCGCAAATGTTGTCAGGATTGTAGTTTGCATTTGATTGCCAAAACTGGCGATTGTTGCCCCCACGCAAGGGGTAATGTTCCAGGTCTTAGCGTGTTGCAATTGAAATCCCCAAGTCAATAAGCCGGCAATTATCGTCGCGAACGCAATGTAAGATAACCAGAGACGATCAGCCGGGCATGAGTGACCTCTTTTTCGATGTAGGTGACGAAGGAACCAGTCAGACATCGGTCCACTGACCTGCTCACCAAGCACACATCCAATGATGATTGCAATAAATTGCAGACCAATTTGCTGTGCATCAAAGTTGAACTTCTCGCCGAATACTATGGGCATCTCGACAATCAACGCAATATTGCCATAACAGAAGGTAACTGCATGTGCACAAGCGGCAATCAAAACTCTTGGGTATTTGATCATTTCGAATGGGGCGACAAAGTCTCGAAGACTTAAAGAACGGGAAGTGATCTTCCGTGGTATCATCTTGCCCCAAATCCCAACCCTCTCTCGCTCGTTGTCGGGGTTATAAATTGTCTCGTCGCCAATTGCCAAATACAGCAGAAATTGGCAGAAGTTTATTATGGCAAATATCCAGAAGATCCATTGTACTCCAATATGTTTGACAACAAAGCCCATAAAGAAAGGACCTGCCGGCGTTCCAATTGTAGTCATGAGGGTCCACCACCCGAGCTTCTGGGCTCGCTTTTCGGGCTCGCATAACTGTGTAATTACACCACTCCCGTTGCCGATCGGGGGCGAGATGAGGAATGCTGTTAGGACCCGAGTCGCCATCTGAGCACCGTACGATGTGCATCGAGCACCACCGATATTGCAAGCCATACTGCCCAGAACGGATAGCAGAATGACATTATATCGACCGTATACAGCGGTTAATGGATTCCAAATCAATGGGGAAAGGCCGAGAAGGAGGATCTTCAATATAATGTGTTAGGCATTGAGTCAACAAAAGCTTTCCATTAGACCTATCGGCGTGGACGATACCTGGAACGAAGTCAGATAACTTGCTGCTTGCACAGTGATGCCGTACTCTTCGGCAAATGCGTCATATGCTGGAATAATTCCAGCGGCCATGAATGTACCCATCATGGAATGGAAAGCGACCATAAGGATCTGGGCATCCTTTTTCCATCTGGGCCAGTTTTTTGGATCCTGCGATGACCGCGACGGCCACTCTTCGTCCCCGCTTGAAGATAAATCATTAATTGGGGGTTTGGTAGATGCATTTTCGAGGTGAAACGAGTCCTCTGGCTGGCTAATCTTCATGTTCGAGTGGTGAGGAACTTGAAGGAACCCAAGGTTGGAAAGTATAACTACCGTGTCGACAAAGAAAAGGTGCAGTGGGCTTAGACCGCAAGAAAACTCGAATAACTGATGATGATGACAACCAGAAGGCCCTGGGCCGCATTTAAACCAAAGGTCCGAGTCATATGTGCGGTGGATTCATCCAAACCCCCATGGGCCAAGTTCAATGGGGTATGTAGGGTGTGGGACTCCGCGGATTGACACCGCACTTTTCAGTCTTGCGGTTGATTGGGGCAATGGCCTTGTTGATGACCTGGTTTCCCGGCGGGTAAAGCTCGAGTCCATAATTTTAAATGCCGTGTCTTCTTTCCCATAAATGCCGTGTCCGTCAAGTCTCTGTAGATCTGCTTCTTATCCCGAGGTTAACCTGCTCTAGATGCCAGTGAGCCGGAGCGTCACCCGGGCGCGGCTCGGAATATGATCCGGCGCGACGGCGACAAGCGCCAGGAGATTCATATAAACCAATTCGGAGCATGAAATAGTTTTGAGGCATTTACCTTCAATAGTTATGGCAGGTAATTCCCTCTTGTGAGTTTCATGCCTGCAGGAGCAGGAGCTGTTGTGTGAATTTCTCCCGCCCCCGTACTCTCAATTCCGATATTGACGTGTGCGTGTTATCCTGAGATCAAACCAGACCGAAAGACCGAGTTTCGCAAATCGAAAAACATCACATGTCGCAGTTATATTGATATCCATGCCTGGCCTTTGATCGATCCAGGTTCCTCTTCGCAGATGTTGATCTTGGGTGAATATCCTGATGACGCGGCATTTTGTTTCCCTTTTTGTTTGCTTTGTTTTCTCTCCTTTGCGCTGAGGAAAGAAACGATGGCTGGACGCTTTGATAAAGAACCTGCCTTAACTCATATCTTGACGCATTTTCAGGGTAATACGAATATTCCCAACGGTCATCACAAAGAAGCAACTTCTAATCGGGACAGCGATGGCCGAGCAAAATACCCCGTTTCCCCGCGACACAAAGCCCCCGCACATTCAGGGGCATTCACCTCCGCATTTTAATCCACAGAAGGTGAACCCCATTGGTGGACTTATAGATTCATCCTCATTCCATGCCTTCGGTCGGCCCTTGGCGCTTCCATTTCTTCGAAGCGAGCGACGTTTTTCGGGCTATTGGAATCCGGCAAAACCCCAGGAACTTAGCAATAAATTAGAAGCCATAATGCCTTCGGATCTCTGGGATGATAGCTGGGAGCATTGAATACAACTCTGGTCACAATGTTCACATTTCTTGCCTTCGGTGCCACATGGTTCACGCTTGCCTCCGCAACGCTCCATATTGTACAGAATGAGACATCAATCACACTCGAGAATACTCGCCTAACGGCAGTTCTTGACAGAACTGCTGGTCAAATTGTGGATTTGACCCTCGATGGAAAGGACTTGCTGGGTCCAAAGTCGGGGTCCACGGGAGTCGGGCCGTATCTTGATTGCTACTGCATCCCCTCTGGGTTTTACACAGCCGGTGCAACAGCCCCTGTGACGAAAGCTGTGGAGGGAATTGACTCAACGGGCACTAAATATGGAGGTCTAATCTTGACAGATACATACACACCCACTGGTCAGCAGTTCCAACAGTATTGGTTTCTTCGTGAAGGAGAAACGGGCCTGCATATGTTTAGTCGGCTTTCCTATTATAACGAAAGCACGCCATATCTTCGCAATCTGCAGGAGTTTCGAACCCTATTTCGCCCAAATACCAATCTATGGACACACCTCACGTCGAGCGAGGTTCAAACTGCGCCGTTGCCCAGCAAAGATGCAATCGCCAACGAAATTGTAGTTCAAGATGCGACTTGGACATTCAACAATACGCCTTCTGATCCCTACTACACACAGTTTTCGGATTACTTCACCAAATACACGTTCTCCAACCGTGCGTATTCCCATCATACTATATTGATCTTGACAATTCTAAACATTTGCCTCCTATAGATTGGAGAAACAACAGCGTTCACGGTCTTTACGCCGATGGTTCTACATCTGACGGAATCACTTACGGAGCATGGCTAGTGATGAATACCAAGGTAGGTTCATGAGATTCATGTTGAACTATAGCATTGTAGCTAATAACTACTTGGTAGGATACATACTATGGGGTACAGTACTTGTTCTTCAGGGTTTTCCCGATGCACTAACAACATAAACCTTGGAAACAGGGCCCCATTCACTCGGATTTAACGGTCGACGGAATTGTTTATAACTATTTCGTCTCCAACCATCACGGAGAGGGGACTCCAAATATCACCAATGGCTTTGATCGTACATTTGGTCCCCAATATTACCTCTTCAATGGAGGCAAAGACTTTACCTCTCTTGAAGAACTCCGGGCAGAGGCAGAGGCTTTGGCAACTCCACAATGGAATGCTGCGTTTTATGATTCTATTGCAAAGCACGTTGTTGGATATGTTCCTTCCGGAAGAAGAGGCAGCTTGAAGGGGACGGTGACGCTTCCGAAATCTGCGGCTCGTCCTATTGCCATTTTGACGGCCAATGGATATTACTTTCAAGACAACAGTGCCGCACCAAGCGCATATCAATACTGGGCGGACATTGCATCTGATGGAAGCTTTAATATAGACCGAATCAAGGAAGGAAGCTATCGATTGACCATTTATGCGGAGGGAATCTTCGGCGATTTTGTGAAAGAGGATATCACGGTACGTGCTGGAAAGACGACCACAGTCCGAGACACTTGGAAGCAAGAGTCCGCAGGCAAGGAAGTTTGGCGATTGGGCATCCCCGATAAGTCATCGGGTGAATTCCGACACGGACAGAAGAGAGACTCGACACATCCTCTCAGCCCGCCGGAATATCTGGTCTATTGGGGAGCGTACGACTGGACGACCGACTTTCCACAAGGCGTCAATTATACTATTGGATCCAGCGATCTAGCGATGGACTTCAACACTGTACACTGGTCTGTTTTTGGTCCCACTCCATCTAATCCACATGTCGAGTATGATTCGACCAATGACTGGACCATCAACTTCTCCATGAATAAATACCAATTGCACAAAAAGAAAACGGCCACACTTACCATTCAACTGGCCGGTGCAAAGACGGCTGCGGGCAACACTGATGTCTACAACGCCAGTGAACCTTATACCAATTTATCTCTCGAGAGCTTCATAAACGAAGGCAACGATCCTCTGGTCATGACAATTGGTTTCAACCAGTCTAGTAGCTGCATTGTCCGATCTGCCGTGAGTTGCTATCAAATAAGTTCTCGGATGAAATTCCCATCATCATGGCTACAGGAGGGAAAGAATGTCTTGCGACTTCATTTGCCTTATAACGCTACCGATACTGAGACTGCTATTCTTCCTGGTACTGTCTACGTACAGTATGATGCATTGAGGCTCGAGGTGGACTGAATTTCCGAATAGCCCACCCGAGCGCGTTGTATTTCAGTCAACATAAAATAGTCACAAACTCGAAACAATTCATTTCAAATATCTTCTAAGTTATAAAAAGCACTGTTACCCTCCATCATGAGCACATAGTCTTTGTGCAACCAAGATGTCTGTCGTTCATGCCTTGTAGGTAATCTTTGTATTATACGATCAATTACCACCCGTCCAATTTTTCTCACGTCCATCTCTTGCTAGGAGTATGGTCCGAATCTCCGTTAGTAGCCCCCACGCTATCAAGATCAACCAGGGCCGGATCATCCTACGCTCAGACACTACGGGACAATTTAGTGACGATCCCCCCCCCCCCCACTTTCTGCATCGTTTGGCCCATGTCCCTGCATGCATCATTCGACCTGTGCGTCTCCGGCTTCCCCGCTGTTGAATCTCGCGAGTATAGTATTAAATATGTCGATCAATGTCTAGTGACGTCTCCGGCGGGGTTGGGGGTGTGTTATAGCCGACCTATTTAGGCTGAATTTTCCCAGGCGCACCTAGAAAACAGCTCGCTTTCGTAGTTTGATATTTTAGATAAGAAAGCAATTACTGGGCAAACGGCACAGCAATGCGTTTATCCTTTCTGGCACTTGCTGCGCTTGGGGGCACCACGGCCGTGGTGGCCGAGCATAATTACTATCAACCGACCTCGAAAGGTTTTCGAATGCAACATGGATTCGAGACAGTCCTTGTTCAACCGTTTGGTTACGATGGCTTTCGGGTACGAGCGTGGCCATTTCGCCCCCCAACCGGCCAGGAAATCGGGTTTGTTTATGATCCTCCCCTTGAGGGACCTGAAAGTGAGGCACATGGAATGAGTTTCGATACCGCGTTCCTTGGCAACCGGTCCGAGGAGCTACGCAATGGAAACATGATCGTACGCACTTCTGGCTGGGGAGGTAATCCAGGTGGCTATCGCTTGGCCTTCTACCGTGTCGAGATCAATGGGTCTGAAACATTACTCACGAACGAATATGCACCGCTCAAATCAATCAATCCACGCTATTACTCCTGGAATGGACCGGGAGGTGAATTTGCGGCTGAGTTTTCTTTCAGCGCGACTCCTGATGAGCAGGTCTATGGAACAGGCACACAGCAAGATCACCTTGTCAATAAAAAGGGCATGGTAATTGACCTAGTCAATTTCAACACACATATTCCCACTCCGATGTTTATGAGTAACAAGGGCTACGGCTTTGTGTGGAACATGGCCTCGACGGGTCGCATGGAGTTCGGACAGCTACGGAATAAATTCACCACGGATTCTGCTACTGCGGTTGACTACTTCATTGTCGCCGCAGCACCGGGTGACTACGATACACTCCAACAACGCCTGTCGGCTCTCACTGGTCGTGCACCCAAACCTCCAAGTTGGTCACTGGGCTATATACAGTCCAAATTGCGGTATGAAAACCAGACTGAGGTGGTGCAACTAGCCGAGCAGTTCCATAAACGACACATACCAGTCTCCTTGATCGTCATCGACTACCAGTCCTGGGCTCACCAGGGGGACTGGGGTCTTGATCCAAGGCTGTGGCCGCAGGTTGCTGAAATGGCGCAGAAGGTAAAGAAACTGACCAATGCGGAGATGATGGCTTCTCTGTGGCCGAGCGTGGCAGATGATAGTCTCAACTATCTCGAAATGATGGCTCAAGGATACCTCTCTGCCACTCGATCGGGTCCAGGGACAACCGATTCATGGAACGGATCATATATTCGCAATTACGACTCTACAAACCCAGGCGCTCGGCAGTTTCTATGGAAAACTCTGAAGCAGAACTACTTTGACAAAGGGATTAAGAACTTTTGGATTGATCAAGCTGATGGGGGGGCACTTGGTGAGGCATATCAAAATAACGGGCAGAGCGATTACATTGAATCAATCCCTTTCCCGATGCCAAATGCTTTGTATGCTGCAGGAACTCAAAGCAGCATTGGGAAACTCTACCCCTGGGCCCATCAACAGGCTATCGAAGAAGGGTTCCGTAATGAATCCTCAACGGAGATGGGAAGCCCTTGTGACTATTTGTCTCTCAGTCGCTCCGGCTATATTGGATCTCAGAGATTCTGCAGTATGATTTGGTCTGGTGACACAACAGCAGTCTGGGAAACTCTCGGTGCCCAGATTGCCAGTGGTCTCTCTGCCGCTGCCACTGGCTGGGGCTGGTGGACTCTAGATGCCGGTGGTTTCCAGGCCGATCCCACCGTCTCATGGAGTGCCAATATTGACCGTCCGGAGTATCGTGAGCTTTATGTCCGGTGGCTTCAATGGACTACTTTCCTACCTTTCATGCGGACCCACGGGTCTCGCGCTTGCGATGTACAGAGTGGCTATACGTGCGACAATGAGCCATGGTCCTACGGAGAAACAAACATGCCCGTCATCGTGTCATACATTCATCTTCGCTACCAGCTAGCTGAATATATTCAGGCTCTCTTCTCTCAACTCCATCTCACCGGCCGCATGATCCTTCGGCCACTTTACATGGACTTTCAAACTTCAGATGCTCGAATAGCCGAGTGGACGCGGCATAACCACAATGTGACCACACAGCAATACATGTTTGGACCACGACTCCTCGTCACACCCGTCACGCTCCCTAATATTACTGAATGGTCTGTATATTTGCCTCGAACTGCTGGTAATGAGACAAGGCCCTGGACTTATTGGTGGACAAACGAAACCTATGCTGGTGGTCAGATGGTGACCGTCCCTGCTCCAGTTGAGCATATTCCACTATTCCACCTGGGATCACGAACAGATATTCTGAGTGGAAAGGTGTTTGAATAGTTATCGAAGGACTCACGACAGTTCCATTGCATAATTTTGCTATAGGACAGACTAAGCAATATGAACCGATGACCTTTTCAAGTTATGCATCCCCTCGAATACATACGACATCACTCCATGGGCTGATTAGAGCATAAATATGTGCGATCAATGAATCTATCTACTGCGTTCATAGCTATACTATTTCTATCTTAGACTATCCTAGATTATCCTAGACTAATAATGCCCGTTTTATACTATATTGACACCTCAGGCCGCAATCGCAATCCCGTGATGTCATCAACCCCGCGGAGCTTTGGAAGTTACACAAAAGCTTCAACTGTGCAACCTCAACCTCATTTCTCACCCTCGGGCTCAAAGGGGTTTTTTGACCCTCCTCTTCTTATATACCATAACTCTTTGTGCAGAATTTGAATTCGAACTTGAGTTGTGCACTCGAAATGGGCGGCGGAAACCAGCCACCCCGTGTTGGCTCCTTGGAGGCCCAGCAGAACTCGCTCTCCTCGCCCGACCCCAATATCCACCTGCAAGCTGTCGTTGATCTGGGCAGGTAAATTTCAATCTTGCATGGAAATATCCCTTCTCTGCTTTGCTCCCCAGATTCCCTCTGTGAGAAACTAACCTGGAACCTACAGTAATGGCATCCGATGCTCCATCTCCGATCTCACAGCACCGACTACTCGAGTCATCCCTACTGTTCATTTCCACCGCGTGAATATCTCGCTGTACGAGGCACAAGTCGACCCGGACACGGGCAATCGCATCCCCATACCTACATCCGTGATCGATCGTGTGGTCAGCGCCATTCTTCGCTTCCAGATAATCTGCGTGGAAATCGGGGTGCCTGCCACGAACATCCGACTAATCGCAACTGAGGCGACTCGAACTGCCATCAACTCCGCCCAATTCACAAGCGCCATTCGCGACGCCACAGGAGTTGATGTGGAGTTACTCCGGAAGGAGGAGGAAGGAATCGTGGGAGCATGGGGTATCGCAAGCAGTTTCTCTGATGTAAAGGGCCTCGCGTTAGATCTCGGGGGTGGAAGCATGCAAATGACATGGATCATCTCCCACGCTGGTGAGGTCCAGATCAGCCCCAAGGGATCAGTGAGCTTTCCTTATGGAGCTGCTGCTTTGACTCAGAAACTGGCCGATTTAAAACGCGGCAAGAGCAAAAGTGAGGCCAAAAAGGCCAAGGAACAGTTTCGTCAAGAGATGGCCGACAACTTCCGTACCGCATTCGAAGCTCTGCAAATCCCCGAGAGCCTGCGTCAAAATGCCCGCGACCATGGTGGGTTCCCTCTCTATCTGTCGGGTGGTGGATTTCGCGGCTGGGGCTATCTCCTCTTATACCTCCATCAAACTCGGGGTCAAAGATATCCGATTTCGATCATCAATGGATACTCCGCCCAGAAAAAAGATTTTGAGGATACCGAGGCTTTGAAAGAGGTGGCTCGGACCGCGCACGAGATCTTCCGTGTGTCTGATCGACGTCGCAAGCAAGTCCCATCGGTCGCATTCCTCGTGAAAACCCTGGCCGAGTCATTACCGTATGGAATCAAGGAGGCGCATTTCTGCCAAGGTGGTGTTCGCGAAGGAATTTTATTCCGCAATATGCTCCCCGTCGTCCGTCAACAAGATCCGCTGGAAGTGGCTACCGCTCGCTATGCGCCCGCGTCAGCTCAGGCCATTGCTGCCCTGATCCTGGCTGCGCTGCCGCGGCCGTCCGCGGGCCGATCAGTTCCATCATCAATCACGGTTCATCTAGTTCAGGCGTTTGCTAATTCCCTATATTTCCATGCCACGATGTCCAAGGAACTTTCCTCCAGTGCAGCTCTTTACAGTACCAGCACGGGAATCTTGGCATCTACGCACGGAATCCCTCATGCGCATCGTGCCCTTTTGGCACTGGTCCTCCAGGAGCGGTACGGTGGAGAACTCCCACCACGCGATGTGGATTTCAAATCCCATCTTCAAGGCATCCTCACACCCGAGGAGGTCTGGTGGACCCGTTATCTTGGGAAGCTGGGGCTTGTTCTCGCCCAGCTTTATCCGATTGGCACCATTGACACCTTCAAGCCGCGTATTATTCCATCCGCCCGCTGGGCGACCGGTCTAGGCAAGAAAGGCAAAAAAGATGGGTTGAAACTAACGATTGCCATTCAAAGGGTCGAGTACGACCCCGCCCATCTCCGCGAAGAACTTGAACACGATGTCCAGAAGATCGAGAAGGTTGGCAAGCGCAAGAATTGGATTGGAGGTCGAGATGGATGGGGTGTCAAGGTGCTGGTTTCAGTTGAAGAAGAGGACCTGCTTGCCCAGAATCAAGACCCAGTTCAGGGGTACTAAGCATTCTGTCGGGCTTTCCGTGGCTTGGCCCCTGAAATGAACCTCTGTAAGGATTGCGGAATATCCGTACATGGTACATCGCATGCTGTGTTCCATCTCCCCTCGGCTATCTGTCTCAAGATAGAAGGACAGACGACATGCCAAGGAGTGTACCAGCGACCGATGTGGGGGTCTCGCATGTCTCACGACAGCCTTGACAGAGAGAGGCCTCGATATGGACAGTGTTGAGCAAGTCGTTCGGGGGCAGTCGTGCGTCCAATATCCACCGTGGTGGAGACTTGCAGAATCCTCCTGGACCCTTCCTTCGCTCTGATCTATTCCTCTCAAGTCACGAACCTCCAGAGCGCCAAATTGAATCGAGTAAAGCATAACGATATAAACGATTTGAATGACAGAACTTTTACAATCTCACCATATGATTAGACTTTGTTTGGTTACATCTCTCTCTTTCTCTGGGGATCTTCAACATTTCATCCCAGGGTTTTGTAGGACTCCATCCAGATTTCCCGGTTTCACCACAACCAGGCAGACACCAAAAAGAAGGACCCAGTTCGGAAGCTTGAGTCGCCCCACTTCTGCCTTGTAGGGCTGATTCTCTTGGCAAAAAGTACTATGTTAAGTTTACTTTTATTTTTATTTTTGGTCGAAATCAGATTATCGCGCCGTGACCGCTTGATGGTAGTAGCCTAGCTAAGATATGCAGGCGTGAGAGTAAGGTTAGCCACGGGATCGGATGATCTTATCTGATGCCCGCCCTTTTTTATCTGATGCATCCCCCTTCTATCTTCTACCTTTCACCTTCATCCTTTCTTTCTTTTCCTTCGATCCCTCCCAATCACCCCGGCATCAGCACTATGGCGGGGGTGAAGGATATTGACATCAATGAGAAAGGGAAAGACCTCAAGAAGTCTCCTCCTCAATCGGATACTAATGGTCAGTCCGTCGAGTTTTTTTCGCCTTTTAGGAGAAAAGAAAATGAAACCTTGGGAACTATTTGATTACTGACTCCCTTCCAACAGACACTGACTCCGAAGGCGATGTCCTCCGTGCCGCCGGTATCGATCTCACTCAGGATGATAACACTGAGAATGTTTTGACCCTTCGCATGTGGGTGCTTGCCATTGGCTTCTGCATCGTTGCAAGTGGCCTCAACACCCTCTACACCCTACGACAGCCTTCTCTGACCATTTCCGCAAACGCTGTTCTTCTCTTAGCCTACCCTTTGGGGAAGTTGTGGGAGAAGGCTGTGCCCGCCTGGGATGTGCCCTTGCAGGCTTGGTCTTTCAGTCTCAACCCGGGACATTTCAGTACCAAGGTATGCGATCAAAGTCGCCCACACTTTGGGGAAATAATACCCAGTTCTCACGAATCCCTTTTCTTAGGAACACACCTTGATCTATGTCATGTCGAACCTGAGTATCTACGTTCGTCTCGGCGCCGATGTCTTGGTGGAACAGGAAAAGTTTTATGGCTACAATGCTGGCTGGGGTTTCCAGATTCTCATAACTTTATCGACCATGCTGATTGGCTTCTGTCTTGCTGGTCTATTCCGATCCATTGTCGTCATTCCCAGGGAGCTCATTTGGCCTGGTGTTCTCGGTGTAACAGCTCTCACGACCACTTTGCATAATGTTTCTCGCCCCGAAACAAGGTTCGTTCCCAAATCATACTTTCAAGTTCTTTTTAGCTGACTTGATCACAGCTTCAATACCTGGAAGATATCCCGATACGCCTTCTTTTCGATTGTTTGTGCCGGCTCTTTCTGCTGGTACTGGTTTCCCGACTTTATCTTTCCAGCACTGAGCTATTTCAATTTCCCCTGTTGGATCAAGCCACACAATACTGTCGTAAATCAGGTATTCGGGATGAGCTCCGGCATGGGACTCATTCCTATCACATTTGATTGTATGGACGCCTTCCTCATTTTCATCTTCAGTACACTGCTTACCTGGATTTAGGGAGCCAAATATCCTACGTAGGATCTCCCCTGCTAGTTCCCTCGTGGGCAATTCTTAATGTTTTCGGATCCCTCGTGTTTTGGATCTGGATCGTGGCTGTTGCTTGTTACTACACCAATGTATGGAACACAGGTTACCTGCCGTTCCAAAGCTCCAATGGTAGGTGTCCTCCATGATGTTTTACCCCCAACCCTCAGTCCTGAACAATCAGAGACATTGATACACTATCAAATAGTCTTCGATAATACCGGAGCCACCTACAAGGTATCCAAGATTGTGAATGCTACCTCGAATTATAAGTTGGATGTGGCCAAGTACCTCGCATATTCGCCGGTGAGCTAACATTTGCTCTCACTCTTGCTCGCATGGCGCCAAATTACCCATTGCCTAATGATCTATCTCTAGGTCTACATGCCAATCACCTATGCTCTGAACATGTTCGGTCTGTCATTTGCCACTCTCACTGCCCTCCTAGTCTGGGTCGCCCTGAACCATCGTCATGTCATGGTGGAGGCAGCGAGACGAATTCCTAGTGTTGTGATCGAATCACTTCCCGGGCGGGCGAAAACCGTCAATGACGATGAAACAGGAGCACCAGAAGTTCCGATATGGTGGTATATGATTAGCTGCCTCGTTGCCCTCTTTATGGCGATCTTCGCAGTTGAATACTGGAATGTTGGGCTCAGGTGGTATGGAGTTTTGCTGGCTCTAGCGATTGCTCTAGTTTTTTTCCCTCCGGTTCGTATAACTTCGAACGTTTCCCTTCCTTTCAGACACGCCGGTGGGAAAACTGACATGTTTTTTTCTTTCTAGCTTGCCCTTGTCTACGGGACGGCCAATACCAAGATCAACATTGACATCTTCTGTCGCATCGTCGCTGGGTTCGTCTTTGAGGGCAGTGTCCTAGCAAATATCTGGTTCTTCGATATTGGCTATATCACGACCATCAAGGGACTATGGTTCGCGCAGGACATGAAGCTCGCCTATTACTCCCATGTAAGACTCTGGTCCTAGTTACGTGTTTTCTTGAATGCCTGGCTGATCTTTCTTGCAGATCCCTCAGCGTAAACTCTTCCTTGTGCAGTGTGTGGGAATGGTCATCGGCACGCTGTCCTCTTTGGGTGTTCTGAACTGGGCTCTGCATCACATCGAGGGCGTCTGCACCAGTGCCGCCCCCAATGGATTCACTTGCCCATTCTCCAAAACGCACTTCAACACGTCCCTGATCTGGGGCGCAATCGGGCCACGTCGCTATTTCCAGAGTGAAATCGGTTACTCTTCTCTGTTGTATTTCTTCCTCATCGGCGCCATTCTCCCGATCGCCGTGTACATTCTAAGCCGCCGATACCCCAACTCGATGTGGAAGCGGGTTCATATTCCACTCTTTCTCGGTGGTTTGAATTTCCTGCCTCCGGCGACTGGAATGAACTACGGCAGTTGGGCGATCGTCGGCCTGACATTTAGCTGGTTCATTCGAAAGCGCCTTCACGCCTGGTGGAGCAAGTACAACTTCGTTCTGAGCTCGGCATTGGACTCATCCGTCAGCGTTGCTGGTGTGCTGATCTTCCTGACTATCTATTTCACAGGAGCGAGTAAGCACTTTAAATGGTGGGGAACCGAAGTGTACAAGGTATGTGAACATTCCACCGCTACTCCCAGTACACTTGACGCGTTATTCGTACGCGTTAACTACGTGTCACGCGTTGATGGATGTTGTCCATTTCTACGAGTAGAACTCTGCTAACTCAGGCCGACGGTAGAACACTTGCGACTGGAAGGGTTGCCCGCATCTGACACTATCCAAGGGAGAAAAAATCGGATTATGATTAGTATTTTAATTCTGATGTTTCAATGCGCGCCCTCGGGCTGAAGCAACCGCGTGGAGACACGCTGCAATCGTGGGGTGGAAAAAGTGGAGAAGAAAGGGGGGAAAGAAAAGGGTCTTGCTCGGGCGACCTTATGCTTACATCGGTAGAATTTATTACTAGTAGTATGTAGTACAATGTTATTACTAGTCATTAATTCTACGGTCGCTGTCAAAGTCCACGCTAATTGTAGAATAACCCCCTGGGCAGTTTTTTAAGTCCATGTAGCTTTTTACGAAGTGTTGGGAATATCTGGATTTTCACCCCGATGTTGTGAGGGAGTTCACCTGGGAATTTTATTTTTATTTTCTTTTGACACGAATCATGGTGGATATGTATGGAACCAAGGTGGTCCATATTTCGGAGAGGGATATATATACTACTATGCCGGATCCCGTGACTGCACCATAGTTTAGACCATAAACGCACCTGGGCAGAGTACCCCTCTCTTTTGACAATAGCACAGCCATGGAAGATGCAATATTGGATAACAAACCTGGAAATAACTATCAATATCTATGGACGGTTTCTTAAACACTTTTCAGATGCCAGTGGCTATATACTCGTACTCCGTACTCCTAACTCCACGTGTTGCATCACGTGCCAGATGATCTGATCTGATAAGATCATGTGCCTGGCCTGGCCTGTTCTTTACTCCGACTCGCTGCTTTCCATCTCAACTGCTGACCTTGTCTTGACTCTGAGTTCTTACATGAAATGTCTTGGTGGTAAATACCCTGCTACTCCGGAGATATCCCTTTCCATCCGTCCGATGCGTTCCGCTGGAACCAGACTGCCCAGGTGTCCACAGACTTTTCCCTCGCCCCCTTGTGGGTCTCGCCCGGTCGGAGAGTGCGATCATCGGCCCTCCGCCTTTTCTCCTCATCTTCTCCAAGTTCCGGGCCCCTCAATCCACGCGGAAAGCACCCATGCTGCGTCTTCGATGGCTGGTCATCGCACTGGCTACCCAGTCGGCCTGGGGTAGTGGCCTACCACAAGAGGAACGATGCGTAACCGCCGTTTATTCCACATATAACTACATCACCTTTGTGGGAACCCCTGCAAGTGGCTTGTGGGACACCAGATGTCAAAACCCCCTCAAGGTGGCCTCTATCTATGCAGCCTCAGATACCTACTGTCGCGACAGTGAGCGTGCAGCAGGTTTTGCACAGCTGGCACTCTTTTGTGAAGAGTTCGGCCTCGTCGAACTACTACCCCGAGACGCCGTCGCCGAGAACTTGACTGAAGATGCTATCCGAAATATGCGCGCAGTTGATTACCTCGAACTCTCTCGCGGTGACCCGGTGGAGATGCCGGTTCTTATTTCCGCCTCATATTTCAACGTGATGTTTAACACAATAGTACGCTCCCAATTCGTCCGAACTAATCATTTATCTATGTAAGGAAGCTAACCGGGTGATCACTTACCCTGAATAGGATTCGTGGCAATATGAATCTTGGTCCCATCATGCCTTCGGGTAAGTCAAGTTCATTAGGATCCAACGTTTTCCAAAACAATTTCCAAACCAAGCGCCAATACTGATGATGGAATAGGTACATCGGTTATGCCTATTGGGCTGGAATCTTGTTCCTAGGCATGGCGTCTCGCTTTTACAGTCGCATGATCTACTCTCGCAAGGTCCGACCGGAACGCGAGATAGAGTCTAATACCTACCCCACGACAGGCACCAAGTATGCCATACCATGGATGGGGAATGCAGCACACTGGGTGAAAACACACCTGATCGTCCCAGCTCCTTTACCCGACGGGAGACGGCAATTGCTTGGGTTTACTTATACGACTCGAGCGGAGGCACTCGTGGTGGCCGGCTTTTGGCTCCTGAGTACTGTGCTGAGTGTAGTCGGCTACCGAACCTTTCCCGGAAACATCTAGTACGTGTGGTGTACCATCATTCTTTGGGATTATAGCGGCCACTAATCAAATATAGTTGGCCAAATCCGACCGACCAGATTCTTCGGTACTCCGCAGATCGAACAGGTGTCATGTCGTTCGTCAATTTCCCTTTATTGTGGCTTTTCGGAGGCCGCAATAACATCCTCATGTGGGCTACCGGGTGGAGCTTTGCAACCTTCAATATCTACCATCGCCATGTGGCCCGGGTTGCGACGCTGCAAGGGGTGGCACACTCCATAATCTATGTTGTGATATACATTCGAGGTAAGTGGCGGTCCGTCCCGATGCATGCTGCTCGTAGTTGTGATCTGGTGTGAATGCTAAGCAGTGCATGCGATGTAGCAAATAAGCTTTGGAAAGGACTGTCCAAGGTCTATGTGCTCTGGGGTGTTTTGGTAGGTTATTGTCTCGATTCATTCATTCTGACCTGGTAGATACTGATAATGTCAGGCTTTCGTCGTAATGATTTTATTGCTGATCACCTCTCTTGACCGTATTCGATTCGCCACTTACGAGATATTTCTGATCACCCACATCTTTTTATCCGTGATAACACTCGTTGCGTGCTTTTAGTGAGTTTCCAGAGGCGATTGACTTACTACCTCAAATTCTTGCTGATCCTTGATAGCCACTCAATCGTATTTGAAGGACATGAATACTGGCAGTACCTCTGGCCCTCCGTTGGCGTATGGGTTTTTGATCGGGGTCTCAGGATCATCAGACTTGTCTATTGCAACATGCATATCGGTGTTACCGGTCGAAACAAAGTCCAGACAACTCGAAGCCGTATGTCGTATGATCAAGACGCCGATGTGATCCGACTTGAAGTCACGCCGGGGCTGAAGATGTTGCAGCCTCAGCCCGGCGACTATTATTTTCTTTATCAGCCATTGCAGCTCGTGGGCTGGGAGAATCACCCTTTCACCGTTGGAGCATGGTCCCATGACCACAGGTTCGACAGATCACTTGCGACGGCCTCCGGTAAACAAGATGGGGTGCTAGATGTCTCTCAACTCCCACTGTTGTCTGGAAATCCGACCATGGAAGCAAACCAAGATGAATTAGAGGAAACTGCAGAGAAGGCAGATAACTCGGGGCTAAATTTGATTTTTTGGATTCGACCCTATGATGGATGGACACAGAAGTTGCGCCGGGAGTGTCTTCGCTCAACAGGCCAGACCGTGGATACCACGATCCTACTGGAAGGGCCATACGGACATAATTTCCCGCTGTGGAGATATGAGTCTGTGCTCTTGATTGTTGGTGGGACAGGGATTGCATCTGCGGTCCCATATATCCAAGATCATATCCGGCGCTCAGCAGGTGGAGGTGATATCTCGGAAGAGAAAACTCAAATACGAGATATGGAGTTGATCTGGACCGCCCGGCAAACAGCATTTCTCCACGAAGTTGCCTCCCGGGAGCTTTGGCCTGCTTTGGGCCGTGAAGACTTCCAGGCCTCTTTCTACGCGACTCGAGCCTCTGAAGTGCCTCTTTCTAGTGAACTTGCGGACTTAGGGTGCGGGATCAGCACCGGTCGCCCCCATATTCAGTCTTTGATTATGAGCCGGGCTTGTGATGCCTCTGCAGCTGGCTCCACGCTGGCAATTCTCGTGTGTGGACCGGCAGGAATGGCCGACGAGGCTCGCGCCGCAACCCATCTCGCGATGCGGCAAGGCTACCGGTCGATCAAGTACGTAGAGGAGTCCTTCGCATGGTAGCGATGGTCGGTGAGACAGCCCAACGTGCCTAGTGCCGCGGGTTTGTGATGAGTGACGTGTGATGAGCATATTGGATCAAGAAACTGTTGATTCTTGTTCAGATTTTCCTGTTTAGACCTACGTTAGAGCGTGCCTTTGAATTCTACGAGCCCTTTGACAAAAGCAATACTACAGCGTGCCGTACTGTCGATCGTATGATTCGCCGGGATGTTTTGGTTACTCGACCTGAATTCCTAAGATCGACAGATCGGCTTTGACAAAAAATGCCAAAAAACTTGCTTTGAAAGGGGAACAGCGCTTGCGATGCCCGGAATTGACCCTGCGTGACGCAGGAGGAAAAGGGGAAGCTGCAAACCCCTGCATGAGGTTATTGATTCCGAATTGGATAGGGGCGAAGAAGCCAAAGTACAATCGAAGTACGATGGTTGTCATTCAAAAGCTCTCAAGTCGAGAAACATGCTCTACAGTCCGCTATGGACGGAGTGATCAAGATCTCCATCTTTAAGGTCCGGACCGAACTCAAAAAAACGACCCCAGCAAGTTGAAATACTCTGGGGAAATGGCGAAAGCAGGAACAGCAGCAGCAGCAGCCCCCAGATCTGTTGACTTGACACATCATATATCAGCGCCGATCACTCCGGGGGAACACCACCATGAACACGACCTGCATAGCAAAAAGCAAATACTATTTGCAGCTCGGTAGATCTCAATTTCGAGTGGAGAGACCTGCAGCCACATTCACTAGCCGCCAACTTGTGTAACTTCTGACACCGCTCGTGTTTACGGAGTACGAGTAGGATGATGGTTCATCCATTCGAGAGCTCTCCGACCGGCATTTGGGCGTCGATCGACAGGAACAGCTGGGGACAGCTGGGACATGTTCCTGCAGGGTAACTCTCAGGTTGAACATGTATCACACAAAGGCACTCAAGGCTGCAGTGCCAAGCGAGAAAAAAGTCCCGATGGGAGTCGCTGGACAGAGTTCGGGTGCTGAGAAGAAGCAATGATCCACGATCGCCACCAGCAGGGTCGACGAATCTATTGATTTTCAACAAAGTAGAGCATGCAAGATGCTATGGACTACTCAAACTTTGCATCCAGAAAGGAGAAAATGAAGAGGTCGGGCAAGATGAAAAGGTATAAAGTCATTGAAGAATCCAGTCTCACTCTTCTTTCCATCATCAGCTTCATTCACTCTTCTGAATAACTTCGTCTTTTCACTCTCACTCTTCTCCTTCATTCTCTCTTTGATCCGCTCCTCGCGACAAAAACATCCTAAACAATCAAAATGAAGTTCTTCGCCACCGCTCTTGTCTTCGCTGCCGCCGCTCTGGCCATGCCTCACTCCCCCGGTGCTGAGGGGTCTGGCGACGGTGTCGGTGGAGGTAACAGCAACGTTCAGTTCCCTGTCAACAAGAAGACTACCCTTCAGCAGGCTCAGGCCAAGTGCGGCAACGACGCCAAGGTCAACTGCTGCAACAAGGCCACCTACACTCACGACATCACCACTGCCAACACTGGCCCTCTGGCCGGTGTTCTCCAGACTGCTCTGGGTGGTGGCCCCGGTGGTGACGGTCTTGGCCTCTTCGGCCAGTGCAACGACATCAGCGCCAACGGTAAGTCTATTATTCAAAATCGTGATTGATATTATTTCAAACATTTACTAAACCATTCGACTCCAGTTCCCGTTCTAAACATTGTTGGTGGCGGTATCGACCAGCTCGTTGAGCAGAAGTGCAAGCAGAACATTGCCTGCTGCCAGAACGACGGTGCCCAGGCCGTAAGTTCCTCATTATCCCCCTCAAATTATCCCCAAAAGCCAGTCTGCTAACATTTTTTTTCTTTTTTTTTTTTTAGAACGGCAACCTCGTCGGAGTCGCTCTTCCCTGCGTCGCCCTCGGCTCTCTGCTGTAAGCTTGACACTTTGTGTCTTTGTTATCGTCGGGATCAACGAGGGAGCCACCATGTGCAACGATTAGGGTGGCCAATCGCCCGCGAGGAGTATACAATGAATCTACGTACATATATGTACACTGCAACGTCTACGCAAGGCCCTTTTGATCCGGTTTTTTATTGATGCAGTAGTGGCCTGAGGAGACTTGTCGGCCACCGGATCATGTCCTTCGTTTGCCTTTCGTTTGTCTCTTTACTTGGGACTACAATTATGTATTTATTCTATTTAATAGAAGGCCCTTGCTAATTCTGTCCACTCTATCCTTGAAATTGTTTAACAATCTTGTTGTTTGAATGCAAGTTCTCATCTTTTGTAGATCTAACAGATCGAAAGACTTTCAGAGTGAAAGTTTCGATCCGACTAAAGCTACTCCGATATCTCGAAACTTCAATCCACAACCTTCCCAGCTGGCAGTTCGTGCTGCTCTTCAACACCCCACTCAATATTCGTATATCCATTGGCAATGAGATAATCCTTCCATTCTTGATCGCCATGATCCAGGATCTTGTTGCTATCTTGGAGAACAAACCAAGCCAAAAGGGAGCCCAGCACAGCAAATCCTGATCCGATTAGGAAGACAGCCTGAGTACCTCGCAGACTGTCGTCCCCCCAACTGGCCAGAATGGGCTTGAAAACTTGCGTGCCGATCGCTGCCCCTGCTTTGCTCCAAGCAGCAGCGAGACCGACTCCATGGCCACGAAGGGCCGTTGGAAAACTTTCACTGGCCGTAAGAACAATCGTCGAGCCGGGGCCAACCTCCCCAAGAGTGAGGAAGATGCCATAAAGAACGATGAACAAGGGCAGCTTCGTTTGAATTGGCCCTAGCGCTCCTCCTAGTATGAAGCCGAGAATTGCCTGAAGCATGAATCCCAGCGCCATGGTGCGTCGGCGACCAATCTTATCAGACAGGAAGCCACCGATAAAAGCTCCCGGGATGTAGAAGCAGTTGATCAAGGTTCCCCATGCCATCGTCAGCGCTAGCGACGAGGATGGATTCACGCGACCGACGATGGTAGACGAGAAGAGACCGAACGGGTAAGAGATGTAGTTGTAACTGCATAACCCAACTTTCATTAGCCCTTTTTGCTGAAGTTGTGCCATCACTGAAAGAGACCTAGGTCGAGATCCACTTGTGATCGGTTGGTGGAGCTTCTCGTCTCCAACTTACATGAACCACGAACCACACACGCCCAGCAGCGGTCGCCAATACATCTTAACGGCTAACCAGTACGGGATCCGTTGCTTTTTCATTGAGCTCTTACGATATGCTGTGCTCATCACCATGCGATAGCGAAACCAGAAAATCGATAGCGGTGCAATGGCACCCATGGCCAGAGAGACGCGCCAGACGGCCTCATAGTGGCGGACTTGCTGGTGGAAACAAAGCAGCAGAATCAATGGAACAAGCGCCCCGAACGCAAATCCTAGTGAAGCCGAAAGATCACCAATCATCGCAAAAATAAAGCCACGTCGTTTGCGAATGCCCGGCGCCTCGTCCGTCGCTTCGGCGGCACCGGCACCTGCGACGGGATATTCCCTGCCAAACACATTAGCACAGGAGCTTCAAGGGAAACCTGAAGAGAGAAGTTTTCAGGGTCTAGGCTTCAATTTATGTCTTACCCGCCTGCACCCACACCGGCGATTCCACGTGCAATGATTAGCATCCAGAACATGCCATCTTCCGTGAGACCACTGGCACCGGCACTGAGAGCGATTCCAAGCACCAAAATCGTCGTTGTTAGGACGGCGCCTGTCTTACGACCGAGCTTATCGGAGATGTATCCAAATGATAGCATTCCGATGATCATGCCGACCATGAAGGCATTCGATAGGCGCGCCGCGACCTCGGTGGTCAGTGAATTGGGGTAAATGACTCCCATCAACAATTCGATGTTACCAATAATCGAGGCGTTAAATCCGTCTGATCCGATGGCTAGACCGCTGAAGATGACCATCATCACCATCGAGATACGCGAATAACCCCGATCAGGGCCATCTTCGGGTGCATTGGGGTTGACTTGGGCAGTCGCATGGGCGGTCGCATTGGGTGTCGCAGTGGGAATTTCATGACTCGAGACTACTTTCTCCTGTTTCTTCTCATCGGATGGTGCGGTCGGCTGCGAAATGGAACTCTCCTCATTTTCGACTATTGTGAACTCGTTCATGCTGGGCTGCTGCGTAGGATACGCAACCATTTCTTATTGTTTGAATCGCAGATCCCCCTTCCCTTTCACATTGGCCGCACCTCGCACTTTATATCGATGCGCTATCGCTGCACCGCATGGACCTGCATCCTTTTGGGTATAGAACCGATTTGCTAGAGATTGCCATGCTTTCTTAGAGCCCACCACGCGCCAATCAGCTGGCATGCTTTGCTATGCGGGGGTTAATCAAGGGAGGTCGGAAGCAGCTAACACGCCGGTTGACGACCGTTACTAAACAAACGTGATTCCGATCAATCAACATCGTTGAAACCCGCAGAGTAAACCTAGCGTTTACGCTAAGAAACCTTGCAATTGCCGGGTGGGACTCGCACGAAACGCCCTCGCTGCGGGAGGAAGGTCAAAACGAGGCGATAGCCGAGCCCAAATGCTACCGCCGGCAAATGGAAATGCGAGGGCAAAGGTGATACAAAATTCCCCGTCTGATCTGGTCTGATCCCTGCGCGGCTCGAACTTCAACGGAAATTCGATTCAATTGATAACGCGTTATGTCGAAACATTCGAGTTGGAACGCACCCGACGTGGAGGCTCGGGCGATCTCGATCCCTGGTAACTCTAGACGCAATCGCTTTTCTCTCCGCAACGCAGCGTGGGCACTTGTGGGGGCTGGTCTTGCAGCATCTGGATTCTATCACTATTCTTCTCAACACAAAACCCCACGGTCGCATCTACATCTTCTTCCTGAGTCCGGAGGCAATTTCGCACCTTGCCGAGGCCATGAACATCCCGACCGTTTGAAAAGTTTCCAGCAATGTGCAATTGACAATCTTCTGAATACCGGTTTGCCCTTTCTGGAAAATGCATCGCCCATTACGGTTGATGATTTCGAGGAACGCCGTCAGCGACTGGCTGAGGCGCTGGTTGCTGAAGATGTCGATGCATTTGTAGTCGAACCGGGCTATACTTTTAAGTATTATGGCAACGTGAGCCAACCTGAGTGGGAAGTATGGGAGGTGCGTAGGCCATCGATCAGTTAACCTCTCTTCTTAAATACGTTTTGCTAAAGTATGAGATAGCCCGAAGAACGCCCATTCCTGATGGTTGTGCGCCCATTTTATGATCAAACAGGCAGTGTCAAGGCTAACACGACTTTTCTCTGCCCATCATTTGAGGCTGAGCGAGCGCGACTCCTTGGAATGCCATTTACCGAAGCGATACAAATTGTGCCGTGGGAAGAGCACTGGGATCCCTATACCACTCTCCAGGAGTCCGATATGTTCTCCGATCTGACTCGCACCCCTCGGTTGATGGTCGATGAAGAAATGCGAGACTTCATCCAACGAGGACTGGCATCAGTCGGATTTGATGTTGTGGGGTTGGGAGGCCACGTTGAAGAGGTTCGCCAGATCAAGAGCGCAAGCGAGGTTGAGATTCTCCGCGCCGTTAACACAGGAACTGTTGAAGCGGTGCGCCAGATGAGAAAATGTCGTTTTCCCCACTAAAACGATTGGAGACTAAATGCTGACTGCTATACTTGACAGGTCTATACCCTGGGTTGACAGAGAATCAAATTGCTGCAGCCCTAGATGATGCTCTGCGGGCAGCCGGAATGGAACCATTCTTCGATATTGTACTATTCGATGAGAATGCATCGAATCCCCACGGTGGTACCAATGGAACAAAGGTTCTTGAGGCCGAGACGTTTGTATTGATTGATGTTGGGGCCCATCTGTATGGTTACTCCTCCGATATTTGTCGCACTTTCTTTCCCCCATTTTTTGAGAAGCCGTCGGAGAACGAGAAGACCCTGGCCCCGCACATCGCGGAGAAACTCAAGGTCTGGGATATTGTCTTTGAAGCACAGACGCAATCAATTCACCAGTTCCGAGAGAATTACACTGCCGCGAGTGTGGATATCGCTGCGCGCAACGTGATTGACGGAGCCGGGTATGAGGGAACTTTTACTCATCGCCTCGGCCATGGGATCGGAATCAAGGGTAAGCTTCTTCCCATCCCGTGTCTTCATTTTTCTTTGCTGATTTCTCTGCTCATTTTAAATAGCCCATGAAAGCCCTTATCTCAACAAAGGAAACCACAAGACTCTTCTCAAGACCGGAATGGCTTTCACTTCCGAGCCCGGTATCTACCTAGTTGACAAGTTTGGTGTCAGACATGAGGATATTCTTCTTGTCCAGGGAGACAACGATCCTGAGCTGCTGACAGGAAGCAGGGCCGTTGGACCATGGGACCCATGAATGGAGCTTCTAGAGCTACCGGCATCCCAAGGCGACCGTTCGTCAAGTGTGATCTACCCCAGAAGCAACATATTCTCGACGAAGTCAATGATCGACGCAGTAGGCCAGATAGAAAAATTGCCAGGATGAGTTCCCGATTCAAAGTTTACAAGCAAATCGTGATCAGATACAACTAGGGTCTGAGGATGTCAAAGTATACAGATTAGTATTTGCCCCACCTAAAGTGATTTATTTCTGTCGTCCTCATACTATTCACTAGTCAGATGCTTCTGGATGAATACTAGTATATTTTTGATCACCTTGTGAGACTATTTTGTAAGGAAAAGGAACCTCAAATGTCACTGCCAAAGTAATTCTGCAATGCCGAAATGATATCACGTTCATGCTCTACCAACGCTCCTTTTATTCCCATATGGACCGATACTATCTGCGAGTATCTGAACATTATCAGAGAGGCTCCAACAATGTACAAGCTATAGCGAAGAACTTCTAGAACCGGGACTACCAATCTTGCGGGCCCAAGGTGCTGTCAAGCGGGTCCACCGGCGATCGACCCTGCAAGGTCTAGTGAGTGGAGTGCGCAGGATGAGGATGATGGTGATGATCGGGCAATACAATATGGCACATGGTACGGAGTACTACTCGCAGAGTTTCAGTCCATTTCTAAGTAGGATCTAGTACATAGTACTAGTCCAACCAGGTGAGCGGATGATGAGAGGGCCGATACCGGGATTGATTATGTAGAATCAGTGAAGAAAGGTGAGATTGGCACGTCATCCTGGTCTTATTCTTAGTGCACAGTCGAGCCTCGGCCTATACGGAGTACTCGGTAGATTCTAGAATACGAAGGATACTCATACACCACTGAAGAAAAGAAACTTCGTATTTGTGGGCTGCAGAATTATCTGATCTTGGGTGGAACCCCACGGGTTTCGGCCAACTCGATGGCCTTTCATTTATTCATTTCGGGTTGAAGGGATCCGATTAGTTGGATATTACGGAGGAATATCCATGAATTCACTCCATTCTCGGAGATGACCTCTCTCACTTGCCTATTCCAACCTCATTCTCCGAGTGGACCCGACGTAAGCGAAGAACCCGCGAATATCAAAGACATTACGGACGGGTACAGTAGAATACGGGATATATTACCTTAGGATACATAATGTGTATACAATACAAAATACACAAAATACAATACGTATAAATACATCACCATACCAATATAACAGTAGACCAGTAGACCAGTAGACCAGACGTTTATCTATGATATGTACTCTAAGTAGTAGAACTAGTAACTATAAATACAGTATCTGTGTATACTTATTATGCAAAGCCCCACCTCTCATCATTTACTCTATGTACTCGTATGTTCAGGTGAATACTACTGTACGGTGTACACACACTCAACCCCCCGGTGGATCGATCTGAGACGAGGACATCTCCACCATTCCATCCACCCTTCCACCTTTCCACCATTGGCACTCCCCACTCTTCTGCATTGCAATTCGCATTATTCCCCTCTTCCTGCTAAAAGCCGCGCTTCCCCTCCAATTTTGACTTCAAGTTTTGCATTCAACCCTGCATTGACCCTCCTTGGCCATGGCAATCCCTCCCTCTGTCCAACGTCTGAACCAGACTCTCGCTCACCTTCATCCCGCTGCTGCGCCGCTGCACCTGTCGATCGTTGCTGGTCCGACTCATCCCAAGCTACTCGACATCACCCTCGGTGAATTGTTGACCATTCAGGCCCTACACTATGCCGACTACGAATGTCTGGTCTTTCCCTGGACTGGAGCTCGCTGGACCTATGCTCAGCTGAAGGATGAGGCCGATCGCCTGGCCCGCGGCATGCTGGCCATGGGAATTCAAAAGGGCGATCGTGTGGGTGTAATGGCTGGCAATTGCGAGCAGTATATCTCCGTCTTCTTCGCCGCAGCTCGCGTGGGCGCCATTCTGGTGGTCCTCAACAACACTTACACCCCCTCTGAGCTGTCCTATGCTCTGAATCACTCTGGTATGATTTATGGTTTATGATTTCTGCCCTACGCAGCAATCCTGCAGATCCTTCTAGACCTCCCGCTGATCAAAGAACTCCACTGGTCCATTCAGGTTGCCGCCTTCTCTTCATGACCCCCCAAATCGGCCGCCACAACCTCGAAGAAGTCCTGATTGAACTCGGCCCGACCCCGAAGCAAAATGGAACCTCGGACTTCCTCGATGAGATTGTCATCCTGCGCGGAGACTACAAAGACTTTCCCACTTACGCCGATGTCATTCAACGCGGCGTTTCACAGCCTGCTCATCTTCTTCAGGATCGCGAGGCCGTACTTCGCCCCGACGATGTCTGCAATCTGCAATTCACCAGTGGCTCGACTGGAAACCCCAAGGCCGCCATGTTGACCCATCAGTATGTTTAAACTCTGCTGGCGAAGATCATCGGGATCATCGCGCGCTAACCTTCCCCGCGCAGCAACTTGGTCAACAACTCCCGCTTCATTGGTGATCGCATGAATCTGTCCTCTTTCGATATTCTTTGCTGCCCCCCACCACTCTTCCACTGCTTCGGTCTGGTTCTCGGCATGTTGGCCGTCGTCACTCACGGATCCAAAATTATCTTCCCCAGTGAAACCTTCGACCCCAAGGCTGTCCTGCATGCCATCTCCGACGAGAAGTGCACAGCCCTGCATGGTGTTCCAACCATGTTCGAAGCCATCCTCAGTATTCCCAAGCCCGCCAACTTTGATACCTCGAACCTGCGTACCGGGATTATTGCCGGGGCTCCGGTCCCGCGTCCCCTAATGAAGCGCTTGCTCGAAGAATTGAACATGACCGAGTACACTAGCAGCTATGGTAAATTCTCAGTTGTCCCCGCCTTCACCCTGTTCTCATGTCGCTAATGAAAACGAAAAGGTCTCACCGAGGCATCCCCGACCTGCTTCAATGCCTTCACCACCGACAGTATTCACACCCGACTCACCACGGTCGGAAAGGTTCTGCCCCACGCCCGGGCCAAGATTGTTGATGCCCAAGGCAACATTGTTCCGGTTGGCCAGCGAGGTGAACTCTGTATGGCAGGGTATCAGCTCACCAAGGGCTACTGGAACAATCCAAAGAAGACGGCCGAGACCCTTGTCACCGATGCCGAGGGTGTCACTTGGTTGAAGACTGGTGACGAAGCCTCTTTCAACGAGCACGGCTACTGCACAATCACTGGCCGATTCAAGGATATCATCATCCGCGGTAAGTTTCATATGTCACAGCATCTAGATCGCAAGTCGAACCCAGGCTAACTCACTTCATCATAGGCGGCGAAAACATCTACCCTCTCGAGATTGAAGAGCGACTTGCCGCCCATCCCAGCATCGAACTGGCTTCTGTCATCGGCATCACCGACCAGAAATACGGAGAAGTGGTGGGCGCCTTTATCCTGGTCTCTCCCGGTCAAGCCCGACCGGCCGATGACGATCTGCGTGCCTGGACTCGAGAGACTCTTGGTCGACACAAGGCACCGCAGCATGTGTTTGTGTTTGGCGAAGAGGGAGTGCCCAACACTGTCCCCATAACTGGCAGTGGAAAGGTTCGCAAGGTCGAGCTTCGCGATATGGCCACTGTTGCCCTCACCCAGCGGGCCTAATGTCATGGCTAAAGCCAATGTCCAATGCGCATGCTCAATGCTGTCTCCGTCTCCCACCGTTTCCACTTCCGCCTGCATCGCCGGTCAATACCCTTTTTATTCCCACTGCTTCATCTTTCTTCTTTTTTAGCTAGGCGTGTTCATTTTCATGTTTTCTCGGGATAGAACCAAAAGATTTTTTTTTTAGAGTGCCCCACCAGGCAACATTTTATCAGATTTTGCGAGGCGCAGCGTTTCCCACTTGCCAAGACAAGATTTTCAGCAATTAATTACTTTCTCTTTCTTTCTTTGCATTTTCCTTGTATCCTTCTGTTCATATTCCTGTTCTGTTTCCCCCCCTCTTTCAACGCTAGTAACGACGAATCTTGACAAAAAGGGGGCTTTTTTTTAGCGACTTGGCGTTGGCAAGTGATAATGACGCGTTCCCTTAATCAGATTAGATGATCATCTTGTCTGATCAAACGAGCCATTTTGATTGGATCCGGTGGGCTGGTAATTACTGGAATAACCAATACAAGCCACAACCACGGATTCACGGCAATACATCAGAATACACATGAATACATCAAAAAACCCATGAATACCCATGATGTACGCGAGAAATTCTCCACTGTAACCTCGTCAGGTCGGTTTAACCCGCGGGAAAAGCGGATTCTTCTGCCTTGTTGGTTTAGTCGTGTTCTGCAGGGTCACTGGCACATGTACATGTACAGAGACATGACATAGGAGGATTAACAAGCATCATATCATGCCCTTGTGTTTCTTATCAATTGCTCGGACCTCGGATGGCGGATTCGGAACTTAAAACATTTTCTTCATGGGCTCAGGCTCAGGCTCAGGCTCAGGCTCAGGCTCAGGCTCAGGGTTCTTCATGGCGTTCCCACACGGTCCATCCACGGAATACCCAAAGGTCATAGCTTAAGGTCAACAGACCCATCGGAGACATCGGAGCAAGATGGAAGTTTAAGCCTTCAACCCAACTGCCAAGGATCAGCGTGGAGCGTGGAGCGTGGATGTTATACGAAGGGAGGCTGACTATAAAAAGCTGACTGGCCAGAAGCGAACCTCCCGACCGGCCAAGAAATGGCGGGCTGCAAAGCTTTGGTACGAGTAGTATTTTATTTTTCTTTTCTGTTCCATCCGCCTTTTCTTTCCCTTTTTCGGATCGGATCTGATAACAACCGGAACCACGCCCTAGGGCGCACGACCCTCAAACCTTGGGATGTCTCATCTGATAAGATCAGATTCGGATCGGTAACCTGCCGAGAATTCAGTGGCAGTGCCAATGCCAATGCCAATGCCAATGCCAATGCCAATGCCAATATGCCCAGGGATCCTTCAAGCTGGTAATTCCCTAGCTCAAATAATATTGCGTCTTGGATTATGTTCAAGGTTCTCTCTTTTCTTCGTTCCCCTCTCCTCTACTCCCCTCCCTCCCCCTGTCGACATCTTTATTGCTCGCGCATTGCATCACGATTCTACACTATGCCTTCCAACGACGGTGTTCCTGGTGCTCGATCCTATCGGGTGCTCATCATCGGTGGCTCCTACGCGGGGCTGAGCACTGCATTGACCCTGGTCGATCTTTCGCGGGGTCGCATACCTCGCTTCAGTTATGATCGAGAGATCGCGCCCCCGGCCCATCGCATCCCTGTAGACATCACGGTGGTCGACGAACGAGATGGCTACTGTATGATATTATGATAATCCCCCCTTGAAACTCTCACTCCGCTCACCGTCTGTAGATCATCTTATCGGATCGCCCAAGTCCCTAGCTTGCGAGAAATTCGCGTCCGACTCATGGACCCGGTTTCAGGACATTCCTGGCCTCAAATCCTCGGGCATCAACTTCATTCGCGGAAGCGTTAGCTCAGTAGACTTTGCAGCGAAGACGGCCCACATTGACGAAACAGACACGAAAGCGAAACGCAATGAGTCCTATGATTATCTTGTTGTTGGCTCTGGTTTGCGACGGACTTTCCCCACGGTCCCGCAGTCCCAAGTACGAGCCGATTTTATCGCAGAAGCCAAAAGCCACGCCGAAGAGATTCAAAAATCTCGCGAAGGTGTAGTAGTTGTTGGTGGCGGTGAGTATTCATTGAATTTCCTCAATTCCGAGTCTTCCCTGTGGTTCTGCGAAGCTCATCTTCTGTCGTACTATGTTAGGTGCCGTTGGCGTGGAAATGGCCGCAGAATTGAAGATCCTCTACCCAGATCAGAAGATTACTCTCATTCACTCGCGAAACCGCTTACTCTCCTCGGAACCTTTGCCAGATGATTTCGCCGAGCGTGTTGAGTCATGCCTGCGTGAAGTGGGCGTGGAGACAATTTTGGGCCAGCGTGTTGTTGAGACTACCGCTGTAGATACAGAGAACGGTCGCCGGGTGTGGCGTCTAACGCTGGCCGATGGTCGAGAGCTGACGACTGGCCTTGTACTCAGCGCCATCTCGCGAAGCATTCCCACTTCCACATACCTTCCATCGGATGCATTGAACGAGGATGGCTATGTGAAGATTCATCCATCGTAAGTCCCCAGCCTCCAGCTCCAGGCGCCTCGCTGATATCCGCTATTAACATGGATAAACAGTCTTCAACTCTCCGGGTCCATCCCCAACGCAGAGAGCCACTACTGTGTGGGGGACCTTGCGGCATGGCCCGGTATCAAACGATGTGGAGGGGCAATGCACATGGGTCACTATGCAGGTCATAACCTGTATGAGCACCTCATGGCACAATCTGCCGGCAGCAAGCCGGATGTGAAAAACCTGAACCCGTTCCCCAATGTCATCGGATTGGCCGTAGGAAAGAAAGCCGTCAGCTGGACCCCCGACGAGGGAACGAAACACGGCGAGGAGCTGATGACCAGTCTCTTCGGAGAGGATATGGGTAATTCCAGTAAGCACATTCCCCACTCTCTTGCTAATTGTACTGAGAGCTAACCCGAGAGCAGATTGCTGGAATTACATGCAGCTTGGTGAGGCTTGCAAGGCATAGAATGGTCTCTTTGTTGATGTGAAATTGGTGAGGTAATCCGAATTGGCGAGTGAGGTGTGTACATTGTCCACACGTTTCCATGTATTCCTCGTCGAGATCTGGTGTTTTGGGGTTTGAGAAATGCGAATTGCCGCTTTCGACTGGTGTAAGTGCATTCAATTTAGTATTTTTCAACTTCAATCTCCTTCCTTTTCTTCTGGGTGGTTCTGCATGGAGAGATATTCACTGGTAGAAGAAGAGTCTTTGGTTGGAGGTTGAATAGGAGTGGGATTGACCTTGGTCAAAGACCCGATTGTTGCACCCGCCTGTAGCCAGCGGTTCTGCCAACATGAGATACACTCTAAGGTATTCCGACCATGGCGGTCTCGGGCTCCTGGTAGGAATTGATGACAAGAGAGGCAAAGGACAAAGAATTGGTCATTGATAGTGAGTTGGGCGCCGGGCCCATAGCGAGCGGTACGTCCACCCTCGCGAGGCATCAGACCACAGTCAATACAGAAGCGTTTGTGGCAGTCCCGACTCGCGCGAGAACGACGATGTTGTAGCATCCGATCAGCAAATTGTACTGCGGGGCGCAGGCGTAGACAGTAGCGACAGGTGAAGACATTGTGGTGGCGAGCCCAGTCAGTGGCCTCGGCGTCCAAGAGTTGCCGATGTGTAGGAGGGGAAAGGGAGTCGTATAAGTAAGCACAGGTTAGACGTAGGTGTAAGAGATCCGGGACGGGCAGTATGTCGGCGATGGCGATCTGTAGCTCTAACGGGAGACGGAGGAGCATAGAGTGAGTGATAGTGGAAGTGGGAGTGGGAGTGGGAGTGAGATATGGGTGAGAAGTGATGAGGTGAGGTTGTGAGGAGCGGAACTCTTGGACACAGCACGGGTACCGTGACCGTGACCCGTGGGACGGCGGTAATTATATAGTCACGGTATGGTAGTAATAGGTATAGCATGATATAGTAGATAGTATAGTATACTATAACTATAGTCATTCATTCAATTTTATTTAATACCTTTCTTATCCCTCATACGGCTGACGCTTCTCAACAAAGTTCTTCTCCCCAAAGGCCTGCTTGACACCCTCCTCCTGCAGAGTACGCTCATACCAACCAACGACAGTAGGATATTTCGGGCGCATCTCAGCGTCGATTGCCATAGCGAATCCCCAAACCAGCGCAGATGCGACAGTGATATCAGCCATGCTGATCTTGTCTCCATTGACCAGCCAGTTACGGCCCTGCAGATGGGTTTCCAGACAGGCCAGGGAACGCTCCAGGCGCTCGAGAGCCTTGGTCTCGGTGGTGGCATCGTAAGGGACGAGCTTGATACGCCACAGAGCGAGTTGCTGGACGGGATCGAGGATCTCACCCTGTGCGAAGGAAATCCACTGGCGGATGGAGGCCCGGGCAGCCGGGGTGGCGCCCATCAGTTGGTCGGCAGCGGGGCCACTCTCAGCCACATATTGAGCGATGGCGTCCGACTCGAAGATGACAGTACCGTCGGCGGCTTCAAAGGCGGGAACTTTTCCTAGAGGGAACTTGGAGATAAACTCCGGGGTCTTGTTGGTGACACCCATGGTGAACTCGGGGACCGAGAGCTCTAGGCCATTGATGTTGGCAGCCGCCTGGGTCTGGGAGGGGTGGGGGTTAGCCGTCCATACTATTGATGCTCTGATATGCTAGAATGCTAGAAGGTACCTTCATGACCCTAGGGCTGGGCGAGTAGGAGTAGATGGTACCGAACGCCATATTGTGTGAGGATGAGGTGATGTGGAGGGGAAATCTGTGGGGAAGTGAGTAAACTAAGACTAAGTAGTGCTATGAGTAAACAAAGGCCCCCAGTTGTCAATTAGTCAATCTTAGTAATTCTTCATGTCTCACTGTACCACCCGAAACAGGCATACAACAGCTAAGGATCATACAAGTAATAATGTGGAAACCAGTGGAAGCCGATTTCTAAGCAAAGTGGATCGAGTGGAGGAGGTGGTGGAGATGCCAGCAAAGCAGAGCGGAATGAGTACAGTAGTACTACTTACGAGTAGTTGACATGCAAGATTAAGTTGCTCAATGTTGGCCACCATAGGCTTCAAATAAATCATATATGCATGGATGTATTAAAATCGCAAACATCAACAGCTAAATCAGCTATCAGGGGGATCAATCGCTCTCCGCGCCGCAAACCCGCAAAATAATAAGAAAACAGATAGTACTAGTATATACAAGAACCCGCTATAGACGAGCGAGGCCGCCTCTCTCGCTGCGTGGCTTGTCCAGCGACCGTGCAACATTGCGACTCGCCCAGTCCGCAATGGCCATGTTGGTGACCATTGGATTCACTCCACTGGCACTGGGGAAGACCGACGCATCCACCACATACAATCCATCCGTGTCCCAGACCTGGCAGTCTGGATCGACCACACTTGACTTGGGAGATTTGCCCATGCGACATGTACCCATCTGGTGAGCACTGGCGAACAAAGCCCGTTCCGCGTTGAGCGGGCACTTCTGACGCAGTTCTGTAATCCAATTCTGGAGAGCCGCATCGTTGGTACCTTCCGGTGCATCGGTGCTGGACGGGTCTGGTCGGACGAATGGTGGCAGGTCGCGGTAGGTTGTGTGGAACTCTTTGGCGCCGGAGATGTAGGCAATCTTCGCCGAGGCGATCAGTCCCTCCACAATATGCTTGCGATCAAATGGTGACACGGCGTAATCAATGCGGGCACGTCCATCAACTGGGTCGGGATAGACACGGCCTGGGTCGCGGTCCTTGGTCAGGGTGATGAAGCTGGTGCTATGGCTCATCCCAGCGGCCCACAGCTTATAGTCTAATCCATCCCGCCAGGGGAAGACTGAGATGAAGACAGAGGGCATCATTGCGACGGCCTCGACCTTCACACCGTGGCCCTTGCCATCCATGTCTTCAAACTCGTTCACCACGGTGGTTAATGCTGAGCCCTCCCATGGACGGACCTCATCCTCGAACACTGCGCCACCCAGCATGACAGGATGGAGGTAGAGATTCTTGCCAATCTGAGAGTTCTTGATGCCACTTCGCAGCAGTAGCAGAGGGCTGTTCAGCGTTCCGGATGAGATGACAACCTTCTTGGCCTTGATGTTGACCTTACGTTGAACAGCACCCTCGCCGCTCAGGCCCAGGTAAGAATCTCGAGAGGTCCAGGTTCCCTGCACGCCGCTGGCCTTCCGCTTGCCGTTCTCCTTGGTAAAGACCACCTTGTCGGCATTGAATCCCTCGATGAAGATCGCGCCAGCCTTAGCGGCATCAGTCAAGAAGGACTCCGTAGGGCCCTTCTTGCCGGTCGAATGGCATCCCAGTGTGCAGTAACCACAGTAGTGTTCCCCATTCCCGGTGTTTTGAGGTACCGTGCCGGCGGCGTAGCCCAGTTTGCGTGCACCCTCCAAGATCACATTATTACCATAGTTATGTCGGACGTGATCGGTGTTCACGCCCATGCGGTCACACACACGATCCAAGCTCTTCTGGAACTCAAGGGAGGTGAAAAAGGGAAGACCGGCATCCGCCCATTCCTGACGAACGTAGGCCTGGGTTTGCAAGGATGCGGACCAGTTGACAGTGCCGCCGCCTCCCCACGTTGAGCCTGCCAGCACGGCCATGGAGCCATCATCGCTCATGCTGGATCCAGCATTCTCGAACATATTCACATAGCCCTCGTTAGCGGGCATTGGGAAGTGCTGGCTCGAGTACGAGTAGGATTTCTCCACTACGAGCACTTTGAGGCCTGCCTCCGCCAGATTCTTCGCGGTCACGGCACCACCGCAACCACTACCCACGATGACCACGTCAGTCTCGATGGTCTCGGGTTTATCACCGGCCGGAAACTGCAAGAATTCAAAGGGGAATCCATCGGTGGGCCTGCCATGGACGGGGATTCGTGGGAATCCGAGCACACGGCCAATGGTCGGGCTGGTCATGACCCAGGATTTCTTGACCGTGGCAGTCAGCCCTCGATATACCGCACGTAGCGGGGGTAGTCGAGAGGTGTCCCATCCTCGAAAGACCTTCTCCCGAAAGGCGATCGGCTGTTGATGAATGGGAGTCGTGGATCCCGTCAAGATCAGCGAGCCAGCTCGCGAGCTATCAAAGTCAGTATGGGGATGCAATGATGCGTAGTGTCGGTGTGAACGTACTTAAGAGCATTCAATACGAGGCCGAACCCATTCTTTCCCTCTTCATGAACATGGTTGCCGATGATCCGTTGAACGGTGGCACGAAAGATAGGATTCGAGGAGACATCCTCCTCGAGGTACTCTTTGGCGAGGGCCGCGGCATCCGGGCCTGGGATCAAGGTGGACAGTTTGGTGATGGTGGTATCCCACTCCCCAGTTGAGATGACCTTGTCTGCGGAGGAGTTGACGGTAGCAGCAGTGCGGATGGACGGAATGACCGCATCGGCTAGGGCGAAGAGGGTTGTCCACTGTTGTTCCGACCAGAATTTGACATCTGGAGCAGGAGGCAGCGAGACTGGCCGGGGCGAGTAAGCCAACTCTGCTTCAACTTGGTTGGCCATGGCAAGTTCAAGTTGATTATGGGGTATCTCCAGGGCTCAACTAGCGTACACTGGCAGAGGCTGATTGAGGGGGGAAACGTGGAGATATATCGGTAGTGACTGAGCGGTTCGGCCAGATCAAGACTCAGACAGCCCAGATCACACTCCTCACACCGGGTGTGAAAGTAGCTTTCCCCACATTCCCAACTCTTAGGCCCTCTTTTTTTTCTCTATGATTTCAGTGTTTTCACAGTTTGTGCCACAGGTGGTAGTGATGATAGAGGAAGGTAGTGGATAGAGCCTCGGTTGAATGTCGATCGGCTGGAGCAGCGTGGGTCAAGCGCGCCAATGGGCAGCAATGGTGAGAACCGAGTTTGGACGCCATGTGAAGCTGGCAATAAACTAGTCTCATCTGGGAAGTAACTGTCCTGACGAGGGAGTCTGGGACCATATTCCTATACTCCGGATAGACTATAGTATCCTTGTATAGCTGACATGGCTGACATGGGCTGATGTGAGGGAAGAAGTGGAAATGAAGAGGTGAGGTGAGGTGGAAGTAGAAGTGGTAAGTGGAAGTAGAAGGCACGAGGTTCTCCGCCTCCGCCTTCACCTTCACCTTCACCTCCAATAGGAACCTTTCCTCTACAATCTCCGAACTCAGGTTACTCCTAAGTTACGAGCACTCCCACACTCCCATCCCACCCCCATGTCGGGATCTGCTTGTTCACTCCCCCCTGAAAAGGTCTTCTCCATTCAGATCGGCTCCGATCTCTTTCGCCTGTCGGGTGCCTCCATCGCCTCCGACGGTCCGCATATCTCCCCATCCCCGTCCCCATCCCCACCTTGGATCTGATCTGACCCCCAAATAGCCCCCTCCTACTTCTCTCGCTTCTTTGAAGAACAAATACGCGCCAGTGATGCCTCCAATTGTCGTACCCTCTATATCGACCGCGACCCGGTCACCTTCCGGGATATTGCGCGTCATCTCCAAGGTACTGTCTCCCAGAGCTCCCAGAGCTCCCCTCATATCCCCATGAACTCGGACTGACGCACCTAGGCTACCACGTCCGTCCACGCGATGGTCCGCAATTCGTGAAGCTCTTCGCCGACTCCCAGTTCTACAGCTGTACGTTATTTCCTCTCCCCCCGTCGCGCGCATAGCTAACACCCCGCACAGTACCCCGGCTGATGTCCCAACTGTTCGAGTCCGAAATCTTTATTCAAATCGGTGATCGTCACTTCGAAATCCCTCGTGATATATTCTCGGGCCCTGGCGACTCCCCGAATTTCTTTACTCTCGGTTTTGGAGCCTTTTTCGCCTCCCCGTCCGAAGTCTTCCCCGGCTTGGATCGCACCGGTCTCCTCCGTCCACCCGCCATCACGCCTCCGAGTGTCCCCAATCGTTCCTCCGAGGTGTTCGCCGATCTCTTGCATATCCTGCGTGGGTACCAGCTGCACATTCGAAACGAGGAACACCGCGCAGAGTTACTACGCGATTGTCGCTACTTCCACCTCCGCGGCGTTGAACAGAAACTCATCCCCCACAACCTTTCCATCAATCCCTTCACCCAGCGACCAGAAGTCACAATTCGTTTAGAGGATATACGACCGTCCGGTATTCATTTCTTTCCCGATAACCCTGCCTCGCCGATCCTCGGCTTGGTCGGATACGCTCGTCCCCATATTGATGAGAAACCGGCCGATTTGATTCTGCAAACTGGAGACGACGCCGCCATTATTGATCGCCGGGGCTCAATCCTTGCAGCGGACTTCTTGGGCAACTTCAAATCTCGCATGACCAATCTGTTACAAGTGGTTGGCAAAAAGATTGATCTGCCGGATCCGCAACAGCTCAGCGGGATGCCAGTCAAGGTCCGTCTTGGTCGAGATGTAGATCTGAACGTCGACGGCGAGAACGATCCCCAGTTCGCCCTGGTTCTAGCCGGGCTCAAAGACGATGAGGCTGAGCCTCCCGCTAAGCGCCAACGTTCTGAAACCCCCGCTGGGGCCCGTTGGCTTGTTCGCAATGCGCAGTGGAAACTACAACTGCAGCCGAATGGCGACAATGGATTGGAGCTTGTCCTTTTCGCCATCAAACTGGACCTCTACACGAATCAAAGGGTTCATAATCGGGCTCGCAATTTCCTCTGAGCGGAGCATTCTCCAGGACTTTCCATCACTGACGATATATGATACAAATAGAGGACTTAGACCAGTGTCATTTTTTTTCTTTATAACTGGTAGTGGGTATGTTTTTAATCGGAGAATCCCTCCCAGTCATCTGCATCTTTATCATCTCCTTGGTCCTCCACTTCTTGTGGGTTGTCTTTGTCGGCGGCTGCAGCTCGAACCATGTCTTTTCCTTTCACCTGGGATGATGTCTCATTGCCCATTTCGTCTTTGTCGTCTTCGCCGTCACGGACAAACCCAGCGACGAAGAATCCGCCCAATCCTTCTGCATCACCGGCCCAGCAACGCAAGCAGGCTTCCAGCGCCTCCTCGGGCAGATCAACCTCCGCAGGACTCCCGCCTGATTCTCCATTCTCCCGATCCCGTCGAACTCCGCGATGTTTCCACTTGCGCAGCCCGGCCGGTTGCTCGTCGCGCCGCAGAAGTCGCCAGCGGCGTCGCTGTGCGACCTCCGATGCCAGGACCCGAGCCACAACAGCCTCGTTCTCCATCAGATGGATCGAACAGGTGCTGTATGTGACATGAGTGGCAGCGGGGAAGCTCAGAGCATGCTCCACAATGCGCGCTTGGAGGTTGGACAGCTTGGTGAGCCGATCATGGTCCATGACCCCGTCAGGCGTATCATTCTCATCCGAGGGCGACACAGTTGGGGCTCCCACCGTGACCTTGGATTTCTCGCCTGCATCCTCCTCGTCATCAGCTTGGCGTTTGCGCTTCTTCCCCTGTGATTTCCCCGGGGCGACCTTGGTCTTGGTCTTGGGCAGCGTGAGATTTGGAACATCGTCTCGGCCGATGATTCCACTGCCGGAGCAACTAGGGTCTAGCAAAAGACCCGACACATCTTGAAAACGTTCCTCCTGAGGATCCAGGGCCAGGAAATCTTGCCCTTGAAGGATTGTCACCATAGATTCCGCCCCCGCTAGAGAAACCATCTTGTGTAAAGTTTTCGAGCGCACTTTTGACGCATCCATAGAAAAGATTTGTTTTCGGCCGTTTTGCTTCTGCTTCGCGACCAACGATGCCATATGTGTAGTTTTATTGCCCGGGGCAGCACAACCATCCACCAGATTCCCCACCCAAGGATCATCCGCACCCCGATCCCCCAGCAACAGATAAGCAGGAAAGCAAGAAGCCTTGTCCTGCAAAATAATCTCCCCATTCTTGTAAGCCGGCGAAGAAGTAAAATCCGCCCCGTACGGAACAGCCACGAGGTCTGGGATATGCGGATCACGATACAACAGCTTCTGCTTCGGCTGGCCTTCCTCCGGAGGTGCTAATTGCACCAATGAGTCCACTTGTCGGTAATCGGCAAATGTTGTTCGGAGTTGGTCGTCCAGGGTACTCCGGATATTATTGACGCGCACCCAGCGTGGGTACACGAAATGAGACGAGCCATCCGCCTCGCGCTTTTCTCGCAGAATCTTCGTCTTGAGCTGTTCGACGGAGCCACAGCCGCGGCGTACGCGCGATTTGGTGAACTCGGCCTTCAATCGGACTTTATGGCGTTCGACCGCTTGACGGAGCGGGTGTGTGGCTGGGGCAGCGATGCCCCTTCTTGCGAGGAGGTGGTCATGGACGAGGAGGAGGGCGAGAAGAGGGTTGAGCTGGGTGATTGGATGTCAGCGGACTTGAGGGAAGATGGAAGATGCAACTCCAAGAGATTGCAAGTGCAGACGCAAATGCAGATGCAAGACTCACCTTTCGCTCCAGACTCAGGATGTCGGCATTTTCAATCACCTCGGCCAGGACGATGTCCCATTTCGCGGCTTCGCTAACGAGGGCATAGATCTGGGCCGGTTTGGCTCGAAGGTCGCGGGCGCTGTAGATGCGAGATTTGAAGGAGCCACCAGAGGCTGGTGCGGTCAGGATGGCCTCCGCATCGAAGTAGAGGGACATTTAAGTAAGTCCTGGGTGGAGAGAAACCTAGGCCTGGGCCTGACTGAAGGCGGATTGAAATGTAATGAAGTGAAATTGACGTTGGATTAAATTTGGATGGAAGATGCAGAGAGATAAAAAATTGTTTGGTTTGTTTGCACTGCGGAGAGTCCCCGCGTATCCCACAGATTCAGGGAGTACTCCTAGAGTCTAGTATCCTAGTATACTATAGAAAATAGGAATATCTTTTGTAGGAAACTGTGTAGGATGATGCCGTGGAGCTGGTGATAATGAATATATATACGTATATATACTATACTATATATTCTATACGGATACTGCTATTCATGCTTGTACTATACAACATGGTCATGTGACTGACAGTACTACCACTGCGGACAAGCAGTATAAACCAGCAAAACTACTACTACTAACTTGCCCAGATGAATTCACAGCTTTTTCTAGGTATTGACTGGATTTGAATTTAGAGTAGATAATGGGTAAAACCGACTTCTACTGCCCTATGATACCAGGCTATAGAGTGAGAATACCACGGGATTGCTAATTGGAGTGACTCATTGAGTAGTAGTCCTAGTATACTACCAGTACCTTATTGAAACTATAAATGAACTCTAGTATAGTATCACTTACCTCGGTAGAGTATAATTCTATGATTTCTATGAACTCCCCTAGTATGACTCTACTCGTGCTACTCGTACCTCAGCGCATCGACCATGGATCCACCCAGCACAGACCTCGGGACTCCCTGAGCGTACCTTGGGGTAATCGAACTGAGAACAGTACTTTTGCACCACTTGTATACTCTCCTCTCCATCTCCCTCGCATCACCACTGCCAGCCTGAGTGCCCACCAAAAATGGCCTCCAATCCAACCTTCAAAACCTCAATGCAGCCACCACCAGGCCAAAATACCCCCCTCACCCTCCCAACATCAACCACCAACCAAAACCCACAAACCTTCAACGAGGCAATGAAAGTCCGCATGCGCGTCTTCGTCGACGAACAAAACTGCTCTGCAACCGCCGAAATAGACTCTGACGATCCCCGGAGCTGGCACTGGGTCATCACCGACAACAACAGCAACGACCAACCCATCGCAGTCATCCGTCTGGTCCCCCCACCCCAACCACCCCACGAACACCTCACACACCCGGAAACGAGTCCGCAGCTCCCAGAATGGGATTGGAATCATGAGCCGTGCATCAAATTAACTCGGGTCGCGGTGGTCCCGGAATACCGCGGACTCGGCCTCGGGCGACGGCTCGTTGATACGGCGCTGGAATGGGCGAGTGCGCATGCGGGCGAGATTAATGCAGCAATGCATGAGGTGGCTGGGCGGGAGGGGAATCACCTGAAAGAGGGATTAGGGTCGTGGAAGGGGTTGGTGCTTGTTCATGCGCAGGTGGATGTGGAGCGGATGTATCAGAGACAAGGCTTCCGGACGGATGCGTCCTTGGGCAGATGGGATGAGGAGGGTATTGAGCATGTTGGAATGTTTAAGCGGATTACTCTTGCGTAGTAGCAGCAGCCTGCAGGTTGATAGATCTACCGTTTACTCGAGATTGAATTAGGGATAAGCGAAAATCATAAATTAACTGGACTAGCATCGAGCGATGAGCCGGTTTCCGGCGGATCAGGATCAGGACCAGGAGCCAGAAACAAAGACAAAACGAGGTCGCCACTCGAAACATGACGGGGTATCCTGATCAAACAAACGCATTCGTAGAAGTAAACACAAACACACAAACAAGCGCAAAGCTAGCAGAAATCAAAGCAATGCCAAGTGCGACAATCCTCTCTATTTGGGGTGAGGAGTCATGACAGCCAATCCGAATTAAAATCAAAGCAAATTGGGCAAACGAGGCGAAAAATGATGCCCGGGTCAAAACTCCATTCCATGTCGCATAAAACAGGGTCATCAGGACCGACAGTCCGGACTATCGGATCTGAGCCCGAGACGGTGAAAAAAAAAGGGAAAAAGGTGAAAAGGTGGAAAAGAGGTTCAAGGTGTCGAAGTGAAATGATACTGCCACCAGCCAGCTGATCGCAGAAGAGAGACAAGCTGAGCAGTGAATGCAATCAGAAAGTGCTCCAGTTCCAGTCCCGGGGAACACTGGCCGCAACTTCAGCCGTTTGACCGAGATTGGCCCGGAGGGCAGCAGTACCGTTCATCTCACAAGCAGCCAAGTCTTCGGTGTGCTCCGTCTCGCCCTCGATGTTCTTCGCATCGATCGAGTTCTGAATCTTGCTTAGGCGGTTGGTGCGGGTCTCTTCCCAGCGCGAGTAGGCACTCCAGCACAGGTCGCAGGCCCGGGACGCAGAGCCCTCCGGGTGGAAGCGAGCATGTTGGTCGAGAGGGACCATGTGCGGTGTGTGAGAGGAGCAGAAGACGTGACCGCAATGGCGGCAGTGGTGGCGGCGCAGAAAGAGGCCGAAAGAGGAGCGGCAGGTGGGAGAATCGCAGTTGGGAGAGGCAGAGTCGGCCTGAAATGATCAGCATGGGTATTCTTGAGAGATGTGTGTTGTATGATGTATGTGTAATTGGGGTAAGGGTAGGCTGTTTCATGAGCACGCCATCCATGACGAGCGCGCACACGACATTCTCAGCGGCGTATACGCCATCTCAAACCAGCCACCGGGATTTATATAAAGAGGGAGGGGCATGCAGGGAAATCCAGGGAAATCGGTGATCAGTGATCAGTTTTTTAAACTCACCTTCCAGTGGTCCCTCGTGGGGTGGCCGGTCACTTCTCCGAGGGACTCGTTCTTCATCCACTCGTGCTCGGCCGACTTGCTAATCCCGCTCGAATTGCTCTCCATAGTGGAGCGTCGGCTAATCGGCTCGGTGTCCTCGTTGAGGCTGTCCAGTGATCCATGCACACTCCGGGGTGGAGTAATGGGGGAGGACTTTTGCGGGCGCTCTGTCGGGCGAAGGGCCGCGGGGACGTAGAGAGGGCCCTTGGGGGGACGCAGCTGGCGCGACTGAAGGGGGAGTTGGTGAAGAGAGGCGGTGGTCAAGCGGGGAGAAGTGGGCGAGTTATTTGAGGGAGTGGTGGTGGTCGAGTTGGTAGTCGAGTTGGTGGGAGAAGGGTGGCCATAGACGGAGATTTGGTTGGCACCGGGGGTGGCAGTGACGACAGAAGTGGCCATTGTGAATTGTGAATTGTGGTAGAGTGGTAGGAGAGGAGAGGAAAGAGTAGAGAGGTGGTGGGAGAGTGTTGTGGTGAGAGAGAGTGTGGTGTTTAGTGAATTAGAGGATTCTGGGCACACGAGCACTTAAGGAAAGGAGAGCCATAAGTGGTGATGTCGAGGGGCAAAGCGAAGGCAAACGCACGCGCGGTGAATGGCCGAACGAAGTGGAGACGGGACGTTGCGGATCCGTTGGAGATGCCGATCGGGTGAATGGGAGGTACGAGTATACTCGGAGTGTAGAGTAGTGGAGTGGAGTAGTCTACTCTGTAGCAAAGTACTCGTAGATATGTGCTCTGTGGTAGAGGGTGTAGAGAAGAGAAGAGGAGTGGTGGTGGTGGAGGAAAAAAGGGAGAAGTAGAAGTGAAGGAGGAAGGGGCGAGTAGAAAAGTAGAAAAGTAGACAAGGGAAGGAGAGAGGGAGTACTTTGGACACACCGACACCAACTGGCGGTGTCGGTGTGTGTCCAATACGCGGTTGGCATGTGCCAGTACTAGGATACTAGCATACTAGCATACTACTCTCGTATACACTCGTCGCAACTAGCAACTAGCTACACTGACACTTGCCGTGTACACTTGGGCTACCCAATATTGATCTAGTGATACTACTGTATCCCGTATGCTCGAATGTCTGAGATCCCGACTCCTCGAGTCGCGGCCCACTTGTCCCGCCCCATCGGATCCGGTGTACAGTACTGTGGAGGTACGAGTATACTACGAGTACTGTAGGTATACTGTATACATATGTCATGCTAACATCATGACTATTCTTGTCATATAGTAGAATACTGTATACACAGTATACTTAGACTTTGTATACAAGGTGTAAATGAGTCAGAAGAGTACAAAGTACTCTACTTCTCTTCCCTAGGTGTACTGTACGCAGGGTGTGTGTACACCTGTGTAAAGTACCTCCGGGTAAGCGTAAGTAGAGTTCACTAGCGCCATTCACTGACCAACCACAAAACGGTGGCGTTCCTCCCTTATCAACCTGCTCTGATTGGTGGAATTCTTGCCTTGTCCACCGGTTCGGAAATGCACGGGCCGGCTCCGCGGAACCACAGCCAATCATTTACCAGGGTTTGTAAACTCCTGCAGCAACAACGAGAAAGAGGCGAATCGCGGAGGGGCGGAGGGGCGGAGGAGGGGCGGGGAGCGGGTCATGGTAGGATGCGGAAATCATCCAGAAGCATTCGCAGGAGCATTCGGGCGTTGACCGAGTTGGAGTGTGTCCGAGCGCTAACGAGGTTGGGGTAGGAGGAGGAGGAGTACTCCGGAGTCCTCGACTCAAAAATGCGTCCTCCGAGGAGTTACGCATAATACATAGTATGTATACTCCGTAGTCTAGATTAGTTGTTTCAACTTAAGAGGAGAGTACAGAGTATACAGTATGGAGTACGGAGTACGGAGTACTCCTTACTCTCCCGTATGTACATTAGGGTACTCACACACCGCATCTCCGTCTCCGTTTGCATCCAATGCCAGCCCTGCGATCTGGGGTTGACACATGGTGATGTACATGTACATGTACATCAAAGATGTACCTTGACTCCATCTTTTCTTCCCCATCAAATGTACATCCTACTCTAACCATGGCGTCATGACTTTTCTTAAGCTTCCCATAATAAACTTAGCCATCGGATACATACTCCGATCAGATCTCGACTAGCCCTGGAATACTACTAGTATACTGTATGCTAACACTAGCAAAGTATACTCCATACTCCATACTCATCACCATGAAACTCGCCGTCTTCAGCGCCAAAGCCTACGATCGGGCCTACCTCGAGGCAACCCGCCCGACATATCCCCACCTCCACATTGACTACCACTCCTTCGCCCTCACCCAGGAAACCGTCTCGCTCGCTCGTGACTGCGATGCCGTCTGCGTCTTCGTAAACGACACCCTCGACGCCCCCGTCCTGCACGCCCTCCACGCCTCGGGCGTCAGAGCCATTCTCCTTCGCTGTGCCGGCTTCAACCACGTCGACCTCCCAACCGCCGAATCCCTCAATCTCTTCGTCGCCAATGTCCCCGCCTACTCCCCCGAAGCTGTCGCGGAATTCGCCGTCACTCTCGTCCAAACCCTCAACCGTGCCACCCACCGCGCCTACAATCGCGTTCGCGAAGGCAACTTCAATATCGAGGGCTTGCTCGGCTCCACTCTGCACGGCAAGACAGTCGGATTAATCGGCGTCGGCCGCATCGGGCTGGCCACCGCGCGGATCTTCCAGGGCTTCGGATGCCGCATCCTCGCGCACGACCCTTTTGCGTCCACTGAAGAATTCCGCCCGTATGGCACACTAGTCGATCTAGATACCTTGCTCCGGGAGAGTGAGGTCGTCAGTCTGCACTGTCCATTGAATGAGGGGACGCGCCATTTGATTAATGCCGACACCCTCGCCAAGATTCGACCCGGCGCCATCCTGGTGAATACATCCCGTGGTGGATTAATTGACAGTAGTGCGGTGATTGCTGCCTTGAAGACGAAGAGGCTCGGCGGGTTGGCCTTGGATGTGTATGAGGCGGAGAGTGAATTGTTTTATAACGACCACTCGGGTGAAATTATTCATGACGATGTACTCGCAAGGCTGTTGACATTCCCCAACGTGATCGTGTGCTCGCATCAGGGGTTCTTTACTAAGGAAGCCTTGACCGAGATTGCCGGCGTGACGCTGGGAAATCTGGATGACTTTGTGAATGCGCGAAAGTGTGCCAATTCGCTCGTCGCGCATGGTCATGTTTTGGTGAAGGAGGATTCGGCTCCTGTGCGCTTGTAGTTGAACCTCTAGCGCTCCAGGCTGTGGAAGGGGAATTCCCAATTTGGGCTACTAGCATCATGGGCTTGGCATTTCTATGCTGGGCTTGTGATATTTCATTATAATTAATCATAATCATGAGAGTAGTCTAGTGTATAACATAATATAATAACTCAATAAATCAAGAGGCATCGGGTTCATGTTATCAATGTACTGGAACTGGGTATTGGGTACGCGTACGGGTATAGGTATGGGCATGGGTATTCACAAAACGCAGAATCAAACGCATCGGAAATCAAATCCTGGGGACCAACTGCCGCCGAACAGCCAGCCAAGCCCGAGGAAGCAGACGGTTACCATGAACAATCAGCGGCACCACCGCAATCAACCACATCCCATAGACAATTGCCACCGCAAACATCAGCCGGAACTGCTCCATGACAGAGGTTGGTCGTGGAGGCCTCGAACCGGGTGCCTCTTGGTCAGTCTGGACCAAAGCATCAGCCATCTCCCATGCTGCACGACGGTTGATCTTCTCCCAGGTCGTATCATCCGCAAACTGACGCGCTGCAACAGAAAGTGATCCCCGGAGCTCAGTATCACGAGCGACCTGACGGGTCAACGAGGTGAATTGCTCGAGATCGTTCGGTGGAACCAGATACCCCGTCTTTCCATGAAGTACAATATCCGAGGGACCGCCCTGGTCGCGCGCGATGACGGGAATCCCACTAGCCATCGCCTCTAAAACGACTAGACCAAACGTCTCAGTAACAGAGCAGTGCAGGAAGAGATCCGCCGAGGCATATGCGCGGGCTAGTGCAGCACCAGTAAGAAAACCGGTAAACTCCACATGGCGACGAACAGGGTCGAAGAGACGCTGGACTCGATTCTCAACCACGGGGTTGCGATTCCCACCCACGATGAGCAGCTTGAAGGGAACCTTTTCCGAAGAAAGGCGCATCGCGACCTGCGCGAGGAACTCGAAGCCTTTCTCTGGGGCGATGCGACAGACGCAGAGAAGAATGACTTCGCCATTGGGTGCAATTTCCCGGCGGAATGATTCATCACGCTGGTCTGGCGTGAAAAGCGTCGTGTCGACCCCGCGACCTAGCTTGACCATGCGGTCAGCTGGAGCTCCAGCACCTTCGAGATAACCCCGGATAGCAGAGCATGGGTAGAAGATAGTGCGCACGGCACTTGTTCGAAATAGGAATCCTTGCACGGTAGCCAGTAGCCAGACGCCAAATCGATCTAGAGGGGCAGGCAACATGATCTCAGAATATGCAGAGAGGTCGGTTTGGAAGTTGAGCAGTACCGGGGGTGGGGAGCGCAGCTGGCGGATCTGCAGCAGCATTTGGAAGCCCAGGGAAGCGGGGCTGGCGAGATAGATCAGATCCGGTTCAAAGGCTTGTCGATAGACCTCGCGCAGATGGAATGGATATACGACGGTCAAGTCGGGATTGTAAGGCAAGGCGCAACCGGGTAGGCGGCGCTCACCAGAGACTTGAGTAGACTGTTTGGCAGTATCGCCTTTAAAATCAGGCGCAACGAGAATAAGGTCGACGCCATTATCGCGGAGGTACTCGACAAGACTGCGAGTAGTACGACTGACCCCGTTGACTGGACCCCAGGATTCGGTGGCTAGGAGGATCTTCTTGCCCTGGAGGATACTCGGGAAGTTGGCGCGGGAGTCGGAATCCATGATGAAGGTGGTGGGTGCATGGTGGCGGGGGAGGAAAGAAGGAGAACTCGAAGCAGGAGAAAGATATAACCTTTCTTCCACCGGACCCCGCTATCTCCAATAGAATGTTAATTATGTTATCACGAAGAACATTTCAATGTGGTGTAGTGCAGGTAGTGCAGGGGAAAGATAGTCTCTCCTCATCAAAGTTGCAGTTAGGGCGATCGCCCGCACGTGCCTTGAGCGGCCGCTGAGGAGTGTTGCTTAGCGGCCAGTCGCAACGCAGCGCGGAACGCGTGGGCAAAGGCGCAAATTGACTGGATTCAACCTGATTTGATCAGGAGGCATGAAAGGGAAAACCTTGGGGGATTTTGGAGGGGTTTTGGTTGATCAGAGGATCAAGTTTGGTCATGGCGTACCGCATGGTGTGCTGCACCCGGAGTATAGAGCCCATACATACTAAATATACTCCCAACTTTGCGCCGTTGGAAGAATTTCACCTCTCCGGGTCCCAGGTGATTCACTTCTAGTCAACCTTGGAAGCATGACATCCATCATGGACATCTCAACGGGTCTTGTCTCCGAGACAACCTCGAGCAGCCCCAGCTCAACGACCTCTTATTTGACCAATCTAACCACCCCTGGCGCAAGTCCTCTTTTTCGACCAGCCCAGGGAGATGACACCAAGCTAGGTCATGTCCGGCTCTCTGACTCTCGCCGAACCGAGTCAATACGGAATATATGCGTGGTGGGCGCGGGGTACGTGGGTAGGCATCAAAAATCCTTCTTTGAAGAACAGGACCAAACAAGACTGATGGCAAATAGGGGGTCCCACGGCCGCAGTGCTCGCCCTCCATCATCCAACAATCACAGTAGAGGTGTTGGACAAGGATCCATCACGAATCCAAAGATGGGAATCCCCTCATCTGCCCGTCCATGAGCCAGGGCTAGACACCGTCGTGCGGATTGTGCGCGATGGTGCTGAGATGACGGAAGAACCAATCCTCTCTCTCTCGTCGGTGCCCACAAAACGTCCCCAGAACTTGTTCTTCACTTGCGAGTCGGCCAAATCGATCGCCCGGGCAGACATTATCCTAATGGCTGTCAACACGCCGACCAAGATGTTCGGCATCGGGGCCGGATGCGCCACGAACATGACAGTTTTCGATGGAGCGATGCGCGAAGTCGCAGTACACGCGAAGCCAGGTGCTATTATCGTGGAGAAAAGTACCGTACCCGGGGGTACCGCGGAGCGTGTTCGGAAAATGGTAGTTACCACTGCGCCTCGTGCCGAGTGATTCATCTGACAGTCGTCCAGCTTTCGACTCTGCGACCGGGTGTACCGTTCGAGGTGCTATCCAATCCAGAGTTCCTCGCAGAAGGTTCCGCCGTTAAGAACCTGACTACACCAGACCGTATCTTGATCGGTTCAGCCCCGACTCCCTCTGGTCGCCAGGCAGCCCAGACCCTCACCAATCTGTATGCTGCCTGGGTGCCTCGCGACCGCATCCTTGAAACCAACGCATGGTCGTCCGAGCTGGCCAAGCTCGTCGCGAACGCTATGCTCGCACAGCGAATCAGCAGCATCAATGCGATCAGTGCTATCTGTGAGAAGACGGGAGCAGATGTCAACGAGATCTCTGACGCGATCGGTCGCGATGTACGAATCGGACCGCAGTTCCTCAAAGCCGGGTTGGGCTGGGGCGGCTCATGCTTTCGAAAAGATATCGCGAGTATCTGCTGGATCTGTGAATCGCTGGGCCTGAGCGAGGAGGCACACTATTGGCGACAGATCACTGTGATCAATGAGCGGCAGAGACAGCGATTCGCGCGGAGGGTGATTGATCGATTTGACGGGAATCTCGTCGGACGCAAGCTGGCGATTCTTGGGTTCGCCTTTAAGAAGAACACAGGCGATACGCGCGAGTCGTTAGCAGTCGACGTGATTCGTATACTCCTGGAGGAGCGCCCAGCAGAGATCACCATCTTCGACCCGTATTGTCGTGAGGAAGACATTCTTCGCGAACTGGAGCCTGCTATCGCGCAAGTACCACAGGGCGACAGATCCATTGTCAAGATCCACTCCGATCCGTATCTGGCTTGTTCGCATGCACACGCCGTGCTGGTGGTGACCGATTGTGACCAGTTCCGTATGTCGAAAAGGTCTTCTATGCGACTGGGCTCGGATTCGGTGGGTGGCTGCGATATCACTGGCACTAGCACTGCTTATGCCGGGGCTCACACTTGGACACATGCGGGCGTCTCGTATCAACTGGCGCCACAGGCTAAATGTGCGGGCGATTGTCGAGACTGTCACATGATTCTGGCGCCAAAGAGCGAAGCCATTGAGTGGCCTCGTATCGCATACAACATGGAGGAGCCGAAATGGGTGTTTGACGGTCGAGGAGTGTTGGACGCGGAGTTGGAGAAATTTGGTCTGCGGTTTGACGCGGTGGGGAGGGCGGGACAACAGTAGGAGTACTACAGCTAGTCCTACATATTAATTAGCAACTACTAGTACTCGGAGTAATCATGGAGGATCGGGAATCTTTTGTATATACGAATTAGAACGAGATTGTATTGATTTGATTTGGCTTTCTCTTTCATGTTCTCAAAGTAAACGGTCAGTAGGTACTAGTAGTCTAGACTAGTAGCTAAATATATATTTCTGCTAGTACTACTACCCTAGTACTATAATTTAGAACTTGACCCCTTCGACGCACTCGGCCCAAGAGAGATCTTTGTCTCTGGCCACCATGGAAAATCAGAAGGACAATCCTCTCGTGGATCCGTCTCAAACTGCGCCTTGCGCTTTTCCAAGAACGAGCCCACTCCCTCTTTATAGTCACTCTGCCCAACCATATGATGGAAAACTCGCGATTCTAGGAGATGCGCTTCTTCAGGAGAACGGGGTCCTTCCCACATCAAGGCTCGACTCATCGAAGATGCCAATGGACTCACATTCTCCGCAATATCTTGTGCCAATTTCAACGCGCGTGGCAGTACCTGGGCTGCATCCGGGAGAACCTCGGAAAAGAGATCGCCGAAATACTGATTCTGCGGAGGGTAAACGCCACCAGTAGTAATTAAATGCATTGCCTTGGAGAAGCCCACCAAGCGAGGCAAAAAGTAAGATGCGCAGGATTCAATGGTCAGCCCACGCCGGGTGAAAACGAACCCATACTTGCTCTTTTCATGACAGATCCTAGACGGTGTGAGACAACGAGCAATTCTAATTGTGGGATATAGAAACAAACTAACCGGATTGCAGCTGGTAGAGTCATGGTCATGCCGACACCCACAGCGGAGCCCTGAAGTGCGACGATGGTGGGTTTGTGGCATCGATGCATTGCCAGCGCAACTCGCCCTCCACTGGTAAACCTGGTCAGCATTCTCTAAATAAGACTGGGGACTGCTCTATTGCATACATATCGCGGAAATCAACGGCTCTCCCCCCTCCATTACCAAATCCGATCTCAAGATCGGATCCAGCGCAGAACATCCTCCCAGCTCCGGTGAGCACAACGGCCTTGACCCGACGATCGATATGTAACAAGTTGAACACCTGGGTCAGGCTATCGGCCATCTGCGGGGTGAATGCATTATTCTTCTCAGGTCGGTTTAATGTGATAAGGACGACTGGCGTGACAGCAGATGCACCGAGGGGATAGTGCGAGAGTTTGATATGTGTTAGCTCGAGGTTTTCGTATGAGACCGGAAGGTCGATGGTAGCGGTCGGCATTTTGATAAATTTTTATCTAACTGTGTTGCAGTTGGTGATAAAACTTTCTATACAGACTTCTTTGTTGTAGTTAAGCAGCGCTCTGTAGTTGATTATCCCCCTTGTTTAGAGATTTGAAGCGGATCCAGTGCCTCGGCTATCGAAGTTGATCATCCCGCGGAGGTGCGGAGAGGTTGACACATGCGTAAAGTGTCAGAACTTCTAGTTTTAGACAGATGGTTATCTGGTAAATATGATAATTATAAGAGCCTTAACATAGTTTATCAATTATGACACCTAGTTGTTGACAAGCAGGGCAATGCTGGTTGTGTGTACTGTGACTTTGGCGGGCTTCCCCAAGTAACAGTAGTAAATATCTCCGAGTCCAGCGCCAATATTCTCCAATTCCAGACGTGCCTTAGTTTCAGATATTAAAGAGCCGAGACTTTTAATGTGATGATTTATACCACTATTCATACTATCTCGATACATAGGAAGCCTGTTTTCCATGTCGAATTTATGACCTGCTCCATTACATCCTCAAATTTAATCTGTTTCTAACTTGAACACAAGCTGAGATTGTGTGAAGATATATGCCGAGTCAAATTCCATAGAACTTCAGTTACTAGTAGATATAATGGATGGATCTACGAACACCAAGCGATGAGACACTACAGAAACCCAAGATGATTTTAGTTGACCCCTGGACGGACCACGCCATAGTTTCCACCATTTCTAGTGGTACAAAAGGGGCCATTATAGATCAAATCCACGACGCAAGCATAGAAATGGGTAGAAAGTTACAAATAAACTATCCCCCGCGGCGTTGGACGAACTCAGGGTCCTTGCAAGACTACCGTATCGACCAATTTTTGGTCGACCAATTTTAGTGAATCGTCCGGCCCTAAATTCAGGGCCACATGGCTAGTAGAACCCGCCAGCGTAAATAAATAATTAAATGCGATCCTGGGCCTTAATTTAGCGCATACCAAGCCTAGGAGTTGGTTGCAAAGCGGAATTCTTGGACCCTGTGGCCCACAGTATGCCCAGGAAGTGATCTCCGAAACGAACCATAAAACAACATGAAACGGCGTCCCTGAACCCTTTCCTTCTTACCATCGCAGACAGATAATTCGGATTAATAGGTGTAAAATGGAATACTCAATTCATTTTACGGTCTTCTTTAGATCGACCAAAAAATACCCCATTGGCCTGTATAAATGACGCTAGAATATAAAAAACTCGTTATCCCCCTGCAGATTAATCTTTGAGAAGCAGAAAAAACGCTTGCTCTAGTTTCAACAAGTCGGGTTTGGAAAAGGGGCTAATATGAAGCTTCGTTTTATTACTCTGGCCCTTGCTGGCGCGGCCGCCGCAAGCCCCATGGGCCTCCAAGAACGCCAATGTAGGTCACCCAAATATTCAAGTTCCAAAGAATCTCCCAACCTCTAAGCCCTGCAAGAATTTACTGATTCCCCTTCCAGTTTCGAGTGGCAACGAACTTCGGGATGGCTCTTGCAAGCCAATTACCTTCATTTTTGCCCGTGCCTCCACCGAGCCTGGCCTATTGGTGCGTCGATGATCTGCTTCTATAAACAACATCGGACACTAACTGTAGCGAAGGGAATCTCTACCGGACCTGCTGTCTGCAATGACCTGAAAATGGCTAAGGCTGGGCAGGTTGCCTGCCAGGGTGTTGGCCCGGCCTACACAGCCGACCTCATATCCAATGCCCTTCCTGGCAACACCTCCCCGGCTGCGATCGCTGAAGCTGAAGGTCTGTTCAAGCAGGCAGTGAGCAAGTGCCCCAACACGCAGATTGTAGCAGGCGGATATAGGTGAGTGATACTATGGAAATCATCTTGGATGTTTCATTTACTTTCTCTATTTTGTCCAATTTGCTAATAATTGGATGGTTGTAGTCAAGGAACTGCAGTTATGGATGACTCGATCTCCAAGCTTCCCGACAACGTCAAGGAGAAAATCAAGGGTGTTGTGCTTTTCGGATACACCCGAAATGCCCAGGAGAATGGCCAAATTGCAAACTTCCCCAAGGAAAAGACCAAAATTTACTGTGCTATGGGAGATCTGGTCTGCGATGGTACACTGATCGTCGGCCCCGCCCATTTCACATACGTCGCAAACACTGGCGATGCCAGCCAGTTCTTGCTCTCCAAACTCTCTTCTTAAGAGTTTGATGGAATGAACTATCTTCAAGTTGTTATGAGGTAGCGAGGGGTAATGTAGATCGCATTTGAATTCCTCCACGTGTTTAGTTGGCTGGAGCTCTTAAGACGTTTTGATATTTCTATTATTTATAGCGGGATGTTATTTTGATGTTAAATTACGATTAATTGCTGGCAGTTAAATTAAGTTTGAATTGCAAAGAATTGAAAGAAATTTTAATATATCAAGATCGATCAATCGGCCTGCAGACAAGCTCAAAGCCGAAGAACTTGAGGTGGGTACTAGTATTCATCGCGATGTCCGCCCCCGAGTTTGACAGCAATTGCCAGTGTCAGTGCGTTGACAGACAATGTGGATTCTCCTTTTAGTTTCGAGTGGAAAGGACTTTCGAGATAAAATTTGAAATCCTCAATTTTATATTTGTATAAATACTTCTTTCGTATTTGTCAACGACTCGTGCATGTCAGATCGTGTTGGCCGCCACTTCGCACAGCATGCCGAAATAGGCAATTAGCTCACACCCAGGTTTAAAAAGGAGATAATAGGCTTGGATATGGATGAGAAAAAAACGAAGAGAAAGTGAGTAGGAAATTATCTGCGTTGTATACATTTGTTCATTAGAAAGCCATGTTGCAATGCGGGGGGTTGTCTGGTTAAAGGGAGAACCTCGGGAAAGCGAAAGGATCGTCGGGGAGAAACCTTGAGAAACAAGGATATATTCGTAAACGAGAACGAGGGATCTTAGCAAGCAGGGCGATCCAGACCGTGGGACCAACCAGATATGAATTTTAGAGGGGAAAATGGGTCTCACATGAACTGCAGATCCAAAGCTCGGCGCTTTCACCTTATCAATCGAGCCTCGGGCCATTCCATTGCATCATCGTTCTTATAACTCTTCACCTCCGCGCAATTTGTCCAATATTTCTTAATTTTACTCTTACACATAGCAGCCATTTTGTGCCCTTCCAATTAATATTCCCATCACCATGACTGACTACAATCAGGGCTGCAAGATCACCCTTTACTGGTAATGAGCTGCGCCCGCCATTGCTCATTTTTCGAGCCGCCCGCTAACTTTTCGTACACCAGGCTCGAGCAATCTCGCAGCCATCGTATCCTTTGGCTGCTGGAAGAGCTGAAATTGAAATATGAGCTGAAGACTTTCAAGCGCCGCGCCGACAAGCTTGCGCCCGCCGAGCTGAAGGAGGTTCATCAACTGGGCAAGTCGCCTGTCATTACCGTCGAGGCCCCCGGTGCCTCCAAGCCTCTCGTGCTGGCCGAGTCTGGGGCGATTGTCGAGTACCTCGTCGACCACTTTGGTCAAGCGCGGCCGACCCTGGTACCCACTCGCTATAACGAAGGCCAAGAGGGCAAGGTTGGCGGCGAGACTGAGGAGTGGATGCGCTATCGCTACTTCATGCACTATGTGGAGGGTAGCTTGATGCCATTCTTGGTTATGACTCTTGTGAATGACAGTGAGTGATCTTCTTTTCGCATCGCATGACCTCTAGTCTAGGCGCTAATACTTTTCTTTTTCCCCCCACAGCTATCCGCAAGTCGCCTCCGTTCTTCGTCCGCCCCATCACCAGCATCGTCGCATCGCAAGTCGAGGCCGCCTTCTTGACTCGCAACATCGACGGCAATCTGACTTTCCTGGAGGATCAGCTCAAGACTGCGCCTGAGGGTGGCCCATTCCTGTGTGGCAAGGAACTGACCGCAGCGGATATTTTGATCAGTTTCCCGGTGATCGCCGCCAGTGGCCGTGTGTTGCAGGAAAAGAAGGCCAAGGAGAAGTACCCTCTTCTAGGAGCCTACGCCAAGCGATTGGAGGAGGTTGACGGCTACAAGAAGGCTGTGGCTAAGATTGAGGAAGTTGAGGGCTCCTTCTCGGCTTCTATGTAAGGGGGGAAATGAAAGAAATGTCATCTTGTACTATTTATGAATGTATACCCTAGGCATTACCAGCCTATTTGACCAAATATGACCAGATATGACCGATTTGAAATGTTTTAAAAGATGTATTCTGCACCCCTTGTGGAGGCTTATTTAGCGGGCTGCTTATTGGTGAGATCCAAATAAACGGTGGAACTGCCTGCATTTCCCCATTTTGTCCGTAGAAACATGATCCAAGGGCAACCTTGAATTGGTTACTGCAAATATCGTAAGCATAACTAAATCCATTTGAAAAGGAGAAGAGAGATCTCATAACTGCAAGCAACGCGCAAGTAATTCAAGTTGTTACTGCCAGGATGGCTGCCATCATTTGATATACACGTGACTGCTGACACATCACACGTGACCGCGCACTTCGACGGCAAGCGTCACCTTGAAGCAGCGACGAAAGACGAAGACCGTCAATCAATTCCTTTCCACCTGCAATCATGGCCGGCCCCAGCAAGTGTGAGTCCGATTCAAGTTCAATTCACCTACGCAGTATCCTCCCGCTAACCCATTGATCAGCTCTGGTCCTTGACCCGGCGCTCCAGAAATACTACGGTACATGCCCTTCCCCATCTTCAATCGAACCCCGACACTCCGAGAACCCAAGAGTTCCCTAAAAGCATGACGGAGCTGTCATGTATATCTATACCTGCTTGACCACCCCATTCCGCTCAAGCGGTTCTCTTGGAGATCCGGCGCGGCCGGTCGCACACCCCTCATAAAGCAGTTACTAACAGACCACCCAGAGCTCAACGCCAACCGCTACAAGTACTTCAAGTGGACCCCGCGTCACGCCTGGACCTCTATCATCTATGCCATCGCCATCCCCGCTACCCTGACTCTCGTCGCCTACAAGACCGAGGTAGGTAGACCTGACCTCTCCACTCGGGGCGAGGGAAGACAACCAATCTGCGGGGAACTCCGCTAACAATTCGCAGGGCCTGTTCGAACTCCGTGGCAAGCGCAAGGGAGACACCATGGTCGAGTGGTAGATAGATTGTTTCTGAATGATGATTTGAATTGGCTAGGAGCAGCGAAGTGGTGAGAGCGACATGCGATCACGGAGATCTTCCCCACCATTCTGCACGGAGAGCCAAAACTGCTTTCTTTTTTTTATTCGGCTGGCGCCCGCTTTTCAAGGGCTATGTACCTTACTATGAGCATATACCGCATTGAATTTCCTTCTGTCTCACTCTCCGACTCCGCGTCTCGATATACAACGGTTCGTTACTTGCGGCATCAAGCTCCCGTTCAATGGACCATGACATTGTTCGGAGAGTTGCTGCTACGGTGCTTGTCCTGGAGATAGGGATATCTGGCCTTCACAAGACCGGTCAAGATATGTTCCTCTGTATTGTGCGGCTGTAGATGGTATGCGGAGCATCTCACTAATCACGAGCCAAGTGCAGAGAAGGTAGATGAGCGCCCACAGTAGGCCGTAGCTCTCTGGTATTTTTACGGAGAATATCGTACATCGTTCACCCTCCGCGCATTTCACACTGTCCTCATTAATTCCGATCGAATGCCATTGTGTCCTTCCTTCTCCTTAATAAGGGTTCCATCCACGACGACCTCCTCGGCCGCCTCGCTCCCCACGATCACCTCTACCTCCCCCTTCTGGCAGTCTCTCTCCACGCTTCCAATCCCCCACTGGCAAAGCAGGTGGACCTCCTCGATCACCACCTCGCCCACCACGACCAGGCCTTGGGAATCCATTATCCCGGAAAGCACGCATACCTCCACCTCCACCTCCACCGAGCGGCGGCGGACCAGAACTGCCCCGGAGAGGCGGCGCAACTGACCCATCGTCTAGAGGAGGCAGAATAGCACACTCCACGTAATCTCCAATCAAAAACCTCGCATCCTGCAAAGTCTTATCAGTCTCGGAGCCCGTGAATCTCGGCGGGCCAGCGCGAGGCCTAGCCTCCGCCCGGTCATCCGCATCCTCATCCCCCCGGTACGGACTATCCCTCGGTCCCACGATCACAGTACCCAGATCGCGACTCGTATATTTCCCCCGCGCGTCGGGACCCATCATCGCCGCACCGCGTGCATCAGGGAACACCAGTCGATAGCAAAGCCGAGTACCAACAGGCGGGTCTGGAAGTAATGAAGGCAGGGCGGAAGTGAGAAGCTGTGATAACTCGCGAAGCGTGCAGGATTGCCAGGTGTAGATCTCCAGATGCGCGGGCAGTAGTGTAGCAGCTGGGGGAGGAGAGGGTGCGCGAATGGCGTTTGGTCCGCTAACGGGGCCGCCACGTCGGGATGGTGCAGGCGTATTATAATCGGAGAGATGGTGGTAGTTGTTTGCTCGGTAGAAGAGCTTTAGATGGAATGGCGTGGTGGTTTGTCGGTTGATTGCCTTAGGGGCTTCTCGTGAGGGACCAGGCATGGTTGGATTCAGAACGCGATGTGTCGCGTGTGACGCCCTGGTAGATTGATTGTTGAAAACGGGTGGCTGAAGATTGGTATAACGGAGCAAGTGGTCTTAAAGATCAAATGACTGGAAATTCGGTTTTGTGGGGAGGACAAAGACTGAAAGTTGTGGGAGGAGTGGCTGGAGTGGAGGAGAAGTTGAAGTTGAAGTTGGAGAAATTCCCCAATGCGGGCTCTGCCCGAAATCTTTCCTCCTCACTTCACTTCACCTCCGCCTTCACACCTACACCTACACCTATAACCACCGCACCTGTGCAACACTGTGAACTGAAGTTAGCTTGGAATTGAAGTGAAGAGGACTGATCGGATACCTACATCCTCCCATACCCGCCACGATGGACTTCGCGGCTCTCATGTCCAAAGAGATCTCCAAGGCCAAGGGGGATTCAAAGTCATCTGGCCCTGGTAAAGACAAGGATAACACCCCCGAACCTACGAAGAAATATATGCGCCGAGGGGAAGTCGAAGCAGCTCGAGTAGCAGCCTACAACGAGGAGCAGGAGCGAGCAGAGCGCGATCGTCAAGAGCGCCAGGCCAACAAACGCAAGCTGGAAGAGGACGAGGCCGATCGCAAGCGCGAACGCGAGGAGAAGAAGCGCAAGTTTGCCGAGGAGTCAAAGAAACGACGTGAAGAGGAAGAGGAGGCCGCTGAGCGTGAACGACGACGAAAGCTCGGCTTGCCTGAGCTGCCATCTAAGAGTGACGCTGAACAGACACCGGACAATGCGGAGGCAGAGGATATTGAGGAGGATGAGCTTCTCGCAAAGCTCCGGGAGATTGATGAACCCGCCCGCCTATTCGGCGAGAACCATCAAGCTCGACTTCGTCGTTACCGCCGCCTCGTCCAGAGGGCTGCTTCCAAGCAGAAAATCACCGATGGCCCCATCCCCACGATATTAGAGCCGGTGCCCGGCGCGAAAATGATTATTCCAGCCAAGATCCCGAAAGAACAGGACGAGCGGCTATTCTTGCTGCGTCAGCTTGGTTCTTACTTCAACATGGTACTTTCAGAATGGGAGTTGGCCCTTGCAAAGCGCGATATAAGCGTGCGCCAAAGTTTCCAGGGAAAGCAGGCGTACAACGCCATGCTTCAGTCACGCGAGAATATGAAACCGCTGTTCCGTCGCTTGGAAAAATCAGACCTCGAGGATGGACTACTGGAGCCAATCGTGGAGATTGTGCACAAGGCGCAGCAACGCAAATATGTCGATGCTAACGATGCATATCTGCGTGTGAGCATTGGTAAAGCGTATGTTGCTACCCCTTCCCTTCTATTCCCTTCGCTTCCCAAGAAAGAAAACTAGTGCTAACTTGACTACAGTGCCTGGCCCATTGGTGTGACCATGGTTGGTATTCACGAGCGATCCGCCCGCGAGAAACTCCACCAAAGTGATCAACAAGCGCATATTCTTAGCGACGAAGCCACCCGGAAATATCTGCAGAGCATCAAGCGTTTACTGAGCTTTGCTCAAGTGCGCTGGCCTCCTGAGGACCAGCTCCAGGTCATGGGCTAAAATTGAAGCCTCTCACACATGATCCAATTAAATATACCCTTGGCATTTGACTCTAAAGGGGTCTTTGTATATAATATGCCAAATACGGCATTTCGCCTGAAACTGAACAAGGTCACTTGTATTCAAGTTCATCCTTTCGAATATCAAAAACTCAAGTGACGAATAGCAACTCTTTGGAAACACCCATCAAGGTTCACTCCGCATTAGACGCCACCATCATTGATCGCTCCAAGTTCATGGCAGATTCGTGACAGCCTTTTCCACGATTCTAAGGAGAGCCTCGGGCTGACTCAAGAAAGGACAATGACCCGAGTCAATGGTCTTGGTGATCAGCTTCCCACCCATGTTTACAGCGTCCTGGACCATGCTCTGTTGGAGTGGCAACATAATCGCCATGTCCTGGGCGCAATGGATGTACGTTGTAGGCAGATCCTTCCAAGGTGCACCTGAAATCTTGCCTGATCCCGCGAACAAATTGTGGGTGACGTTCTTGGCAGCTAAATCTTTGGCTTCGATAGATTCAATATCGTTGTAGAAAGACTCAGGAGCATTCTTTGCGAAGAAAGTGCCGTCTCCATTATCGCTCAGGTCCACCTTGCATTGAAAGCCGTATTTTGAAATAACATCGGTCAGAGTATCGCCTGGCTGAACAAGCCATGCACTGAGGAGAATTAATCCGACAGCACCTTTCCCATTGTTGGCGTATAGATCGGGGCTGATCGCCTCCGATGCAACCATTCCGCCGTAAGAATGAGCCAAGACAAGAATTGAATTATTCGTATCAATGAGCTCCTGGACCGCCTCACGAACTGCTATTATATCATCATTCATGGTGGCAGTTGGCGGGCGCTTGTCACCGCAAGATGGTAGACGTGGGCACTTCACAATGAACCCTGCCTGGCGAAGTTTATCCCCAAAGGCATCCCAGGCGGCAGGAAGGAAATATCCGCCATGTATAATGAGAACTGCGGTGGGCTTATGGCTTGCCATGATGTTCTGTCGTAACTTGAAGTTCCGCAGTATAAAGACCGGGCAGTCCGTGCTAAGGGAAGAGCTCGATATGAATGACAGTGACAGTTGTCTACCACAAACTTTCGTGGAAGCAGACGATTTGGGATTATTTTGAACCTTAGGAGAACTGTTCAAGAGCGAAAGGTAGTGAATGCGCCTTGCAGGGAAGCTGGTATTTAAATGCCGTGGCGTGCAGATCGCCGACAGGATACTAGTCGGAATTAAGAGATGAACAGGGGTGGTTAAAGTGGTGATGCAGATGGGGCCGGACGTCACTCCACTTTAACCAGCCGATTTGAGGTGAGCTGACAATTTCTATCTGAATTATAGCGTGTATAAATTACGCTGCTGGGATGGTTAGAACGCTCAAAGCTGCTTCTAAAAAAGAATCAATCCATTCATTCTCACAAGTCCTCTTTTATCTAGTCTTGGGAGTGCGACCTGCAGTGGTTACAACCAAATGACAGAGGGGCTACTCGTACTTGGTATCTGAATGCGGAAAACATATGGCCAAGACACGACTCTTACTAGTACTTTGAGGAATTAGTGAGAAAAGCAGCCTTGCAACAGGATAAGCTTAGATGAGATTATTGGAACGGACGATAGCCAGATTGAAATCTCAAATCCGAGTCATTTTCAACATCCCCGGGTCTAGGAAATGGTTGTTTCCAACCGTAGCATATCTATAAGTAGTAGATTCTACACTTTCCTCAATGACCCGATAGGCGAATCCTCTGGTTGGCCCAAGTGCTGCCAGAATTAAGAGACTAACCCTTACTAGCATAATGTCTTGATGGTAGAATTAAAATGATAGTGGGGTCAAAAACGACAACGCATTATAAGAAGGTCAAAACCCCACGGCTTTTCCGCCCGTCATAAATTCCCCGCCCGCCAAGATGTCAACATCCTTGCAACCGAAGCCACGGTTAGTATCGAGGCTTGATATAGCCATGGAATCAGTCTGATGGTGTCTTTTTCAGAACCGATGAGGCCCCCAGGGCATATCCCCTGTCAAATACTGTAAGCACCACGTATCGGACAGCCCGAAGGACTTTGCTAACCCGAACTCAATAGTCAGCTGTAGAGACGAATCGCTTAGGTATGCAATAAAGCTCCGAGTTCTCATGGAAGGCGTTCCTGACATAAGAATGCCATTTCGCCACAGATTATCAACATGCGGTTTTCACCATTCGAACTCGCGGACTCAACCGTGCCTCATTCTCCAAATCCCCATGCCGAGTACTCGATCTTGGATGTGGAACAGGAATTTGGACTCGTCAGTTCGCTGCCAAACATCCAGATTCAACAGTTCTGGGAGTCGACCTGAATCTAGCATTGGCAGATGAAACCGACGAGAACAAACTTCCTCAAAATTGCTCATTCATTACAGCAGATATCGAGAAAGAATGGGAATTCTCTTCTCAGTCAGACTATATCTACATGAGAATGATCATGATCGCCGTGAAAGACTGGCCTGCATTGCTTCGGCGAACTTTTGCTAATCTGAACCCTGGGGGTCAAGTAGAAGTGTTTGACGGCTTGATGCATCTAACGGCGGATGACGGAAGTACCGCGGCGAATTCAGCAGCGATTCACTGGTTCGAACTTTCCAAAGAGTATCTCGCGAAACACGACATTGCATGGGATCTTTCTCGGAATCTCCCCGAGCAAATGATCAAAGCTGGATTCGAAGTGATCAAAAGTGAGACTATCAAGATGCGCTTGTACCCGGATAGTCGAGACCCGGAAGCCGATCGCGATTGGGTCGCTGCAAATTATCGCAAAGATATCTCTGATATTGTCCACGGAATGACGAAGCGCATGCGAACGGATCTCGCCAGTCGAATGTTGCCAGAGGAGTGGGACACCCTGGAACAGAACACTAAAAGAGAAATCCTGGAGGAGTCTGAACAGCGAGGCTTCCATACTACACTGTAAGTTTTCTTGTCTATCCACGCATTTTATTTTATTTGCTCAGGTGATTTGATCTGATATAATTCGATAGATATGTTCGAGTTGCACGCAAACCTGAGCTTGGCTTGAACTTGAAGCTATAGACTCACCGGCAATTACCATTGATTTCCTGAAAAAACTAAGAAATTGAGAAAAACACACAAAATCTCCTTCAATTTTACTGTTTGGTTGTAGCTACGCATAGAAACCTCCTAAAACCTCCAAACGTGGCATAATTGCAAGCCAAACCAAACCACCATACAAAGCGGGTCCTACTCTACATGACGACCCCTTTCCCTCATCTTTTCCCCAGCCTCTCTGCCATACCATGTTGCGCGCAGTGATATCCACATTTTGCCTCATATTCCCCTTATACTTCATCTATAAACCTCCTCAATCCCTAATTCGTTACATCCAACGCCGCTGGCCGGATGTTCTATTCCATCACCCCACGGCAGAAAACGTCGTCGCGTTAACGATCGACGACGCGCCCTCCTCACACACAACCGCCATTCTCGACGTACTGAACGTCAACAATGCAACCGCCACATTCTTCGTGATTGGATCGCAAGTTTCTGAATATACATCCGTTCTCGGCAAGCTAGTTTCTTCCGGCAATGAATTAGCCAACCATGCTATGTATGACGAGCCATCGCGCGGGCTAAGCAACACAGTCCTTGCGGGACAAATACAGAGCGTCCAGGGCCTTATCCAAGATGCGTACCGATCAACCGGTGAAAATGGTCCAAAAAACTGGTTCTTTCGTCCCGGATCGGGTTTTTTCTCCTCACGTATGCGCGCGCTTGTCTCGGATATGGGCTACCGGCTCGTCCTGGGCGACGTGTATCCTCATGACCCCCAAGTGCCGTTTTCTGGATTGAACGCAAGACATATTTTGAGTATGGTCAGACCCGGTAGTATCATTGTTTGTCATGATCGAAGGGATTGGACTGTGCCAATGTTGCAGATTGTTCTTCCTGAACTCCGGCGTCGAGGGTATCGCATCGTTACAGTGTCTGAGCTTCTTCAAGAACCTGGGATGCAAGACTCTCTATGACAAAAGGTTGTATGAGCCCTAGAGGCATATTGAACTTGGCTGAAATTTACCAGTTGTCATCTTTCCCAGCATGCATCATGCATTGCAAGGTTGTCGAGAATACTTTCCAAGGTTGGACTGTTCGGTGACAGAGCAGGAAATACTAGCACCTGGTACCTAGCTACTAGACCTCCAGGGCTCTCGGCGATATGTCTGTCACTGGAGCCCACCCAGGTGGCAGCCCTCCGTGGATTGAGTCTACCACATACTAGTATCCTACCCTCTTATCAAGTTGACACAGACCTCGGAAGCCTGATGTCTATGAGAATGCGTGCCTACTAGTATTATGTGACTCTTTCAAATACAATGGTAGTACTTTGTATATTCATATCGTAATCCACTTGACCAATTATACACATCAAACATGTCAAGAGGTATATTTCAAGTCACAAAAGGCTTGACAAAACAAGGCAAATAAATAATGCGTTATTGCGTGAAATGCTTCAACATCTGTACAACTGTCTTCCACCAACTCTGTGCATTTGGTGTTGTTGTTTGAACAGTAGACACTTTACTGATCGCGGTATCTTCGCGGGTCAGATTTGAGCCATCGGCAGGATAGACCTGATGGCCGTCGATGCCATACATTACTGGCAGCGATGAAGAGTAAGGCCTGATTGACTCAATGCTACTACACACGCTGCGCGACTCGCGCTCACCCTCTCGCTCGCCGATGAGATGGCCTGCAGTGTAAACACAGCCACCGTATGCGAAGCGGACGAGGGAGTCCCCAGTCAAGCTTCCAATGATGTACACATGTGGGGCAACCTCCAGATCTTCCATGGCTTTCGCACGAAGTGTCTGGGCAGAAACGGTCGAGTCGTTGGGGGTTTGATATCCCAGGACCTCGGACCGAAGCTCCGAGTCCAAAAAGGCCAAGGAACCTCGCCGGCCAGCAGCATAAACAAGACCACCCACGGATCGAGAAAATGTAGATCCGTCCTCACAACGGAAAGTGACCTGAGCCACATCGTCTTGAACATCAACGGAGAGAATTTCGACATTCGAAAGTCCTTCGTATACGTTGTCCCAATCTCGACTTTCCAAAAAGGCGGTTGGCGTGCCGCGACGTAGCCTGGGGCGCTGGGACTTCAGAGTGGATTTCTTCATCAATCGGTAAACCCCGGCATACTCCGGATACGCCTGTTGATGGCAACCTCGGAGAGGAGATGGGCGCTCATCCGGCGACCACTTGAAGACATGCAGAATTTTCTGATTCGGGGCGGCGGAAATGATGGCATCTGCAGCAGAGAAGCCTGAACCGACCACAAGATATGGTACATCGGGGGTTTGCTTTGTTTTCAACAAGGGCTGTAGTATAGATGCCGGCGGAAGTAGCTCGGAGAAAATCCCACTTGCCAGTACCAGTCGCTTACAATGGAGGTCGTGGGACTGTATATAGAACCCTTTTTCAGTACGGGAAATACCCCTCAGCTCCTCGCCGCAGCGGAAGGAATTGTCGATATGAGCGGCAGCAGGGTAAGCACGGAAATAATCGGCAATTTCACGTCTTGTCGGCCTGGTGAAGGGTGGGAGGTCCTTGCCGGTCACTTTCTTATGGTGATCCCCGAAGGAGTAGCCTGGCAAGGACAACATGGCCGCATAACTAAGGGTTTGAATGTCCCAGCTTGCACCATGAGGGTCCTCGGTCCATTGCCCCCCTGGAGTGGTGGGTTTTCCAAATACGAGATGTGGGATGACCTTCTCGGGTGTATGGCGCCACTCGATATTCGAGGTAGTACCTGGCTCGTCGATATCCAAGCTGGGGCGCACAAGGGTGTCTAATAACACATTGACCGGCAGGGCCTGGGTGGAATATGACAGACGAGAGGCGGCAAAGTGAGCCGTCAATGCCTCCACATCGACGTTTAGGAGATTGGTCGCATGCTTCAACTTGGCGTCCAAAAGCGGGTCGGGATGCGGCGGAGTGGAGGAGTAGAAAGGAATATGGCCGTGAAGAATGTAGGACAGGATCATGGCTGACGGCCCATTGCCTAGTGGCAATAGTTAGTATTGAAGAGCACAAGAGTCGGTCTCCTGAATGCTGGGGATCGAGAAACATACCGACGATGACAGTGTCGGTTTGCATGAAGGGCGACCGAGCCTCGACCTCGAGCGAATACGGATCAACTGGCGCGGGGCATAGTTGGGCGATGCGACCAAGGCGAAGGATCACAGACACACAGGCCTGTCACTGTCACACTGACACTGTGAAAGGAGAAATAGAAGGCCAAGGCCATAGAGGAGAGAAAGGAATCTCTGCCTCCCCGGTTCGGAGAGGCGAGTTCCGCATAGAGCGGAGACCAATAATCAAGCTGACAAAAGCAGGTGGGGTGGAATTTTCCAGTGGTTCCCCATATGGAGGAGGGGGGAATGCCGTCCCGAGGGACGAGCAAAGGTCATCATCCACACGTCAGGAAGAGAAGAAGGGAGGAAGTGAAGAAGAGAAGAGAAGAGAAGAGGTGAAGTTGAAGTTGAAGCTGAAGTTCAGAAGGGGCAGTGAGTTGTCTACATATCGGGCAGTCGCGCATATTCGAGGTCGCTCTTGCCATCGCAGACGGGAATCACGCAAGGAAGGAGTAAGTCCGCTTTGGGCAGGTGCGATACTGCATTATACATAGTATTCTAGTAACTAGCATAGTAGATAGTAGTATATATAATAAGTATATATGAAGAGTTATACTAGTATTCAAATACTAATAAATTTAGGTCAATATCCAGGCACAAAGTAAATTCTTATTATTATGTTCCTCCATGCATAGTCATAGCCACTCAACTCCGGCACTCCAGTACTCCAGTACTCCAGCACTAGTATTAAGTACAGCTACCAAGTACATAGTACTAGACCCTGCTTATGCCTACCTGGATAGTTATATACTAGTAGGATAGTGTATATATATCCCGAGTACAAGAGTACTTACTAGTTAGTTAGTAGGTATACATACTATTCAAGTTCCTACTGGAATGCTGGACCTAATTCAGGCCCCAAGGCATACACAGCCCTAAGCCCTACCTTCCCGTTTCGGCGATATGCGGCTCGCATTCAACTGTCCTGCATCACGTCCAGACTCGATCGCGCCGGTCGTGAGCTTCTGCGCGACTATGTATCACCTGGCCAAGTCGCTGTATACTTACGCGACCAGTAAAGAAGGTACGACTTCAACCCCAACCCCAACTGCTCCCGCTGGACCTGAGCGCAAGTTCCCGTGGATAACCTGAGAAAGGTATACTGACTACGTTGCGACTTCACCTTTACAGAGTACTCTGTCCTCCTCCTCGGACTAGACAATGCGGGAAAAACAACTCTCCTGACCCAAATCAAAGCCCTCTACCAGCCCCGGCCAGAGGGTGTCCCCGCGCCCAACCCTGGCAAGACCGTCCCAACAGTCGGCCAGAATGTCTCAACCATCCCATTATCCGACATGAACCTCAAGATCTGGGATATCGGCGGCCAGATCTCCATGCGCGGCCTTTGGCAAAGCTACTACACCAGCTGCCACGCCATCGTCTTCGTCGTCGACAGCGCCGACGTCGGCCAAGACCCAGATATCACCCGTCTCCCCTCCGCCCCAGGTCGTCGACCAAGCTCCATCCCCGACCCCAACGAATCTTTCTCCGAACAAAACGTCGGTATCAACGCAGCCGCCAGCGATTTTGGCCGTCTAGACGAATGCCGCCAGGTCCTCGAGTCTGTTTTGCAGAGTGCCGACGTGGCAGGCGTTCCGATCCTGGTGCTGGCCAACAAACAAGATCGCGAGGACTGCGTCGAGGTGGTGCGGATCAAGGAGGGATTTGTGCGGAAAGTCTTCGAGGGCGAAACGGGTGGTGGCGTTCGAGACAGTCGCGTGCTGCCGGTCAGCGCGTTGATGGGATCGGGAGTACAGGCTGCTGTCGAGTGGATACAGAGCCGTGTGAAGTGGAATAAGGAGAGCCGGCCGCCAGTGATGCGATAATAAGATGATGGGCTCAATACTCCCGGCTGCGAACTGGATTGAATATACTTGCATAATGGCGTTTGTGAATGGGGCTTTCTACTGTACATACCAATGAATCCGGAAGGTTTTTACGTCATTGATATAGCGATGGATGAGTACGAGTACTGGAGATATATCTGTAGTCTAAAGCATCCTGAAGCCTAAGCATGAATGACCTAAGCACTCATCCGGGCATGAATAAATGGTGAGACCCAAAGCTGATATCAAAGAAATCTAGTATGAGCGCAGGGTGCTTCAAGTTGTCCTTAGCTAGTGACTGTAGATAAGTGAACGTGATTTGAATCCATACGGACTTATCGAAATGCCTCATCAAGACGACACGAAGCATTCAAGTGTCGTAAAATCCACATGGAATTCATTCTCGCAATAATCGACTTACTCTACCAGTGCATAGTACTCCGTACTCTATAGATCAAGACAGTCACAGATGAGACCCACCACAGTGTACTGTATGTAGTACTAGTACGAAGAAACAGGAAGCAGGCGCACCCAGAGAGAGAGAGAGTGATAATCGATTACATCTAAATTGCGCAGTAGGATCATGACATCAAGCAATTGGTTATTGCCATTAGCCTGATGTTGGATTTCACCCTGCGTTCGTCGAAATTTTTGAGATCCCCACTTTTTGATGTCACTCGTCCCCAATGATCCTGATCGACTGACCAACTTACAGCTTATACGACTCCAGGGATTGAACGAATCCGCAAATCAAATTGAAAACCCCATATCTCCAAGCCTGAGAGGCCTTCACCTTCACTGGTTTCCACCAATAAAGGCCAAGGAAGTTCTCGTCAACTTGACGTCATGCGGCGAGCAAGATATCAAGTATCAAGCATGGACTTGAACAAGTGAACAAGTGCAGTGATGCAGTGATGAGGCGATCAAATAGATGAGATTCGCTGTACTTAAAGTAGCAGAATACATTCGAGATTGAGATTCTCAATAAATCCGATTCCAAAAGCTTTCACTGCTTCAATTTTCACATTTTCCGGTTTACTATTCTACGAACAATCACGACTTTCACGATGAGCACCTTGAGCAACATCGACTCTGTCGCCAACGATAAGCAGGGCAGCTTCAAGCCCTCCATCGCTCCCGATGGTCCACAAACTACCAAGGGTGTAAGTCGAATCTCGCGTGCAATTCCATGAAGCACCGTCCCTAATCTTCTATCCAGCACAAGCCCGGTGTCAAGGTCAACGAGGCCGACCAGCGTCCCGAATACAACATGGAGGCATTCCCCCCAGGCACTGCGCCCGCTAGCAACTCATACACTCCCAACGTCAATGACGTAGGCAGCCAAGCCAACAACCCAAATGTCTTGCGCAGCCACGGTAAAGAGTCCACATACACCTCTGCCGCAGACACTCTGCAAGGCGCCACGTCTGCCGACGTGAACACTGGTCTTGGTAAACCCCTTCAGGGCCAGACTGGTGTTGAGCTGAGGCACGACGGGGAGCATGGCCGCAAGAAGCAATCGGCCGGTCTCGAAGGCGTCGGTGCTTCCCGCGAGGATAAGGGTGTCGAGCGAGCATTCCCGAGCCAGCGAGGCCTTGAGAAAGAGGAAGGTGCTTTTGCTGGCTCGCGTGGTAACAAGGCTGATCGTTCAGTCCAGGATGTCCAAGGCGAGACTGCCGAGACTTTGGATAAGGAGTGGAAGTATGAGCCAAAGACCAAGCGCAACCAGGCTGGTAATGATGTATATTAAATGTTATGTTTCGGAGTTGGGTATCCTAGTCATGGTGTTATGAACGCTGAGCGATTTGAACATTGGACATTATTCAGCGTGCGACGAAATAAAGAATTTCAAGTGTTGCAAAGGTGTGTCGCTTCTTGGTATTATGTAGTATCGTGTTGAGTGTATTATGTACAGGTTGATGTCTTTCGTAAGAAGGTGGGAGGTCAAGGTAGTATTATGCACCGATTATTTTGAGTTTCGAATCGAATGTGTTCGTAATTTGTCCAGCGGCTGCTTCTTAGGCCAACTGCGTGCAATATCGATATTCGCGCGTGGGAACCACATCTCCAGGAAGACGAAAATCAAGAAGTCGATGACAACACACAGACAGAAAAGCTTACCTGCCCACACTCCGCATCCATAGTACCGCTTCAGGCGATCGATGAGTGCGAAACTGCGGACCCGATCACCACTAACATCCCAACCTTGGTCCGGATAGGAGCCGTAGAATTCGGACGGACTGATATCGCCAATGATACCTTGGTAAACACGTTCAGTCCGCTCGGCGACATCCCGCCACGAGTACATCATCTTTACTTGGTCGTGGAATCGGTCGGTACGAACTTTGTTGGAGCGGAGGGCAGCAATTGCTTTACTGGTTGCAACAACCAGATCATCCTCCTCGGGTTTGGCGAACGTTGTCATGTGTTGAGGAAGAACCTCAGGTATACCGCCAACTCGTGTGCAAACCACGTATAACCCGCAACTGGCAGCTTCGACAATAACGGTACCAAATGCTTCGGTCAAACTTGGATGCAGGTAGATGTGCCCTCGAACCATGACGTCTCGCACCTCTTCATGGCGAACAGACCCGAGCATCTCAACCTTATCTTGAAGGACGTTACGTTCTAGCATCTGCTCTAGGTCGATTGCTTTTGGACCAGATCCAGCAATGATAAACCGAGTATTTGGATTGGAGGCAAGAATTCGTGGGATAGCGGCGATGAGAAGATCGGTTCCTTTGTTATAGAATAAGCGGGAAATAACAACGATGGTGATTGTATCGTTGGGACCAATCGGGGCCGGTGATGGTCGAGGGTCGGCAGGTGATATAGGTATTTGATCATGAGTACGGGGGTAATATGAAAGCGGACAGAAGTTCTCTGCAACGACGGCGTTGGGTATCACGGAGACCATTAGTGGGTCTAATGAGGCACGAAGGACGGTATTTTCTTTGCTACGTGGTTGTCAGTTGCAGGAGGCCAAGCTTTGGGGGGAAGAATACTGCGTACCAAGTATGGCTGACGCAGATAGCATGGTCCACGTCACTCAGTGTAAACTTGAGCAATTTATTCGTCAGGATAGAAGCCGCATCTGCAAAGCCAAAGAGCGAATGATCCGTAAAGACTGTCCGTAAGCCCATTGTTCGTGCGTGGAGAATGGCTTCGCCGCAGAAGCTACTAAGACTTGCATGGCCGTGTACGATGTCGATCTGCTCACGAATGACAATGTTGCGAAATATAGGGAAGAAGGAAAAGACCGTGGGGAATGTTGTTTCTCGGTAGATAACGAAGAATGGGACGTGATATATCTTCAGTCCATTGGTGAGGTAGCGGACACCGGTTCGGCCTTTGTATGCATGGGTGATGATGATCACTTTGTGTCCGCGATCGATGAGTTTCTGAAGGTGGTTGTGCTTCGGTCAGGATTCATGGAGCTAGGCGAATAGGAAATGCACGAGGTAAAAGTGGTGCGCTTACGGAAGATAGCTGGTATATGTGACTTTCGATCCCCCCTGGTAAATCGAAGTTAGCAATTGGTCACAAGCAATTGGGATAAAGAGTAAACTCTTGATCTATGAGGACATATACATACCGGACTGGGGGAAGAAGAAGTCACTGACCATACTAATTCAAGATTAATTAGTGGCAGGCAACTAGGAGGATCACCAACAGATTAGATAACTCACGCAATGTTGTATGGCATGGTTGCGGTGGTTCTCCTGTTGGAGAAGTGGAGGAGATGCAAAAGGCAAAAAGCAAAAGGCAACAGGCAAATGGAGGAAGGATCAAGTAATTGAGCAAGTGACTGAACAGGTGACTGAGCAGGTGATTTGACACTCCATTGTGCAAAGGAGATGGTTGCTCCTTCCCAACTTTGACTGTTCCTCCCCAATCGCGCCTGCCTCGACTTGCCAACTGCTGCCGCGGCGCGATAACACAGGGCGGTGAGCTAAGCTGAGTGATGGGCGGTCAATTAGCACCGGCACAAAAAACCGAGTCCCAAAAACTTTCCCCACCGCAGCGCAGCTTTCTTTCTTAGATGATATGCGCCTGTGAGAGAAAATGGCCGGATCCAAGGTGACTGCCCCCAAGATGTCGCCCACAGACAATTCCTCCCATAAACGCAAACGTGAAGATCCCACTGCTTCCACCTCCGTCTCCACCTCCACCCCGACCAAGAAGCATAAGAAAGAGAAGAAGCGCGACAGTCTATCTGCCGGAGGCACTGAGAAGCAGAAGCGAAAGCTGCTCAAGGATTCTCTTCAGGGCGATGATCATGAGGACTCACCCCGGAAAGAGAGACTTGCCTCATCGAAGCAGACCGAAGAGACACCTGCAGATGCAGACTCCGACAATGCTGCCACTAAACCAAGCAAGAAGTTGAAGGATGGCAAACGCAAGACCTCTCGGAAGGATGATCGGGCGGACGATGAACCTAAATCTACGAAATCAACACCCAGGGAAGACCAGGACTCGGAAGAATCCAGCGGCAATGAGTCAGAGCGCAAGCCCTCCAAGAACAAACACGCGGGCATCCTCTCCAAGTTTGAACGTACGAAAACCGTGTCCAGCAAAAAGGCAAAGAAGTCGAAGCCCGAGGTCGAAGAAATCGAAGAGAATGTCGTTGAGCCAGTCATCGCAAAGGGCCTCGAGCCGCTGCCACAACCAGAGAACCCACCGGAGCTGGAAGAGGCTCCTACCTACTCTTCCCTGCCTCCTTGGTTGGCAAATCCCCTACGAACATCGACTGATAAACGGGCCAAGTTCGCAGACCTCGGAATCAAGCCTGATCTTCTTCGCATTCTTGACCAGAACAATTATAAAGAGGCATTCGCTGTTCAATCCACCGTCATCCCTCTCCTATTGGACGGCGATAACTACCACCCTGGCGATTTGTGTATTTCAGCCGCCACGGGATCCGGAAAGACCCTTTCCTACGTGCTTCCGCTCGTGACATCCTTGAACCCGAGACCCGCATCAAGACTTCGAGGCTTAATTGTCGTCCCTACCCGAGAGCTAGTCAAGCAGGCTCGTGAGGCTTGTGAACTCTGCGCCTCTGGATCGCGTCTTCACATTGGCAGTGCAGTGGGCAATGTGGCCATTAAAGAGGAGCAGAAGCTTATCATGAGAACCGATCAAGTCTACAACCCCGCGACTGTTGCCCAAAGACAGGCGCCAGGCTTGCAAGACAATGAATGGATGGACTTTAGCCTCGAAGACTGTGTTACCGAGGCTGTTGACTCGACAGGTTTCCTTCCGGGATATATTCAGAGATACGAGCCCAACGTCGACATTCTCATTTGTACCCCCGGTCGCTTGGTGGATCATCTTCGTTACACCAAGGGATTCACCCTCAAACATCTTGAATGGCTGGTAATCGATGAGGCTGATCGGCTACTGAACGAAAGTTTCCAGGAGTGGGTAGATGTGGTGATGGGCTCCTTGGATGCGCGACATGCACCGGAAACCTTTGGCCCGGGCGGAAAACTCTTGTCGCAGCTTGGTCTGCCAATTGAGACAAAACCCCCGAGAAAGGTTGTCCTTAGCGCTACCATGACCCGCGATATCACCAAGCTCAACTCTCTACGCCTTGACGACCCTAAGATGGTTATCATTGGTGCTGAGAATGCCATGAACCCTGAAGATCCTTCCGCTACGCACTCCGATGCCCACTTCACACTGCCGTCGACTCTGCGAGAACGTATGGTTGCCGTGGGCGATGAATCTCTCAAGCCGCTCTACCTCCTGCGTCTGCTACTATCACAGATTGGCGTTGAAGTTGATAGAAAGTCTAGTCTCGCCTCCAAGGCTGTTGACTCCGATAGCACCAGCTCGGATGATACCTCCAGTGACGACGAGACCAGCTCGGATGAATCTTCAGATGATGATACATCATCCTCAGGTTCGGATTCCGAGTCTGACTCCGATTCTGCCAGTGACACTTCCAGCGATGCTTCGAACGACACTTCATCGGATGACTCTTCCGACTCTTCCGACTCTTCTGATTCCGAGTCCGAGTCCGAGTCTAAGCCCAAAACTGTAACTAAGACTGGCCCGCGACCCAACACTGTGCTTGTCTTCACAAAATCTTCCGAAGCTGCGTCGCGACTTTCCCGCCTCATCTCCCTGCTCCACCCGCAACTTGCCAACCGCGTGGGAACCATCATCAAATCTGACAAATCGTCAGCATCACGCAAGACCTTGGCAGCTTACCGCAAGGGCAAAATCTCCGTCATTGTGGCTACCGACCGTGCCTCTCGTGGTTTAGATCTGCAATCACTGTCTCACGTCATCAACTATGATGTTCCCAGCAGCATCACAACCTATGTGCACCGTGTCGGCCGTACCGCCCGTGCTGGAAAAGAAGGTTCTGCATGGTCCCTGGTGGCTCACCGCGAAGGACGATGGTTCGCAAACGAAATCGCAGCCAGCGTGGACGGTCGCATCACGCGTAACTCACCCATCGATCGCGTCCAGGTGAAGACAAATGACCTCAAGTCACTCCAGGAGAAGTACCCCAAGGCGCTCGATAAGCTGGAGCAGGAAGTCAAGGGTAGGAAATGAAACAAAACAAACAAAGAGGAGCTCGAAACATAATTTCGAATTCAGATGAAATTCTGCATGCATAGCGGTTGTATTTTAGTGTATCATATCAATCATCGTCTCAAAATACCATCCATCTCATGAATATTCTATTTCGACCACAGACTTTCGAGACTTGTCCCTTTCATTGTTCTTGCACCTGATGCCGATAGCTTCACATCTCGCAGTCTGCTATCCTTGAGGGAGGTCGGTTAACACTGGCACCTTTCCGAAATCAGAGCATAACAATCACTCGATAAACACTTTGTTCTTCGAAGGTGCCTTCGGTTTCATATTCAATGTTTCCATTCTATTCATCCCGACCATTCGTCACTGGCTCGAAAGACCTCACCCCTCGTTATTACTCTCGGTGTTCTATCGACCGAGTGAGAGCGGAGAAGTGGAACCTGTGGAACCCTGGGGAAAGTCAGAATCTGGGGGCATCGAGATACCTCGGAGCAAGTCCGATCGGAGTTCAGGAGGTGGAGAAGAAGGCGAACAGGACGGTGTCCTCATTTAAGTAGCATTTTTGTTAAGCTCACCAGCCTCTTTTCTTGGCTCCTTGGCATATCACAATGGAGAAACAAAGCGTGAATACCCTCGATGGGGGAATCCATGAGCAATCTATTTTCCGTCGTGAGTTGATCAAACTGATGCTGGTCTCTAACTTGAGAGTATTTGCTAATTGATTATCCAGCGGAGTCTGACTTGGCTCGCTATATCCCTGGAGGATTCTCACCGTCAAGATGTATGAGACTACAGGGCAAGTCGATGACATACGCCATTTTTCTCTTCGCTGGGTGCGCAATTCTATTCTTTGGCTATGATACCGCAGTAATGAGCCAAGTAAACAACAATGCAGATTACATGCAGCGGATGGGGGTTGCCAGTGGCAGTGACAGGGACGCCGCAGCCATTGGCGGACTCGTCAGTCTTTGGTTTGGAGGATTTGCCATCGGCGCATTGCTTGTTGGATACGTCGCTGACTCGATTGGACGCCTCAAAACAATCCAGTTGGGATGTCTTTGGGGAATCCTCGGGGCAGCTTTGTTAGCTTCGGCTACCAACATTACCTGGTTTGCCTTTGCGCGAGTCATCAGTGGAATTGGATGTGGTCATTTGAATACGATGGTCCCTGTCTGGACGTCAGAGTTGGCGGACCCTCATTTACGAGGCGCGTTTGTCGCTGTTCAATTCACATTAGCAATGGTAGGATCCACAACGTGAGTCTTTCTTGGCCCCGTCTCTTCGGAGGTATCGCTGTTAACGAAGCCGTGCTATAAGTGCCTATTGGATGGAATTTGGGTGTCTGAAGACGCAATCTCTCTCATTTACCTGGCGATTCCCACTCGGATTTCAAATTGTCTTTTTGCTGTTCATTCTAGCCGCGGCCCCATTCTACCCCGAATCACCTCGTCACTTGGCCAAGATTGGGGATCTCGAAGGGGCTCGCTCGGTGTTGGAGAAATGCCGTGTCGACAATAATGAAAATGCCATTGATACTGAGATGGAGGAAATTGTGTCGGCTATTCGTGCCGAGGCTACCTCAACCTCGCACAGCTTCTACAGCATGCTGTTCACCAAGGATAAGCTCCACACCCGTCGTCGAGTCCTTATTGGCTCTGGTGTACAGGTAATGCAAAAGCTAACAGGTATTGACTTCATTGCGGTATACGCTCCTAACATGTTCGCGTTGTCTGGATTCAAAGGAGATAAACCTGCTCTATTGGCAGGTGGAAATTGGTTCGGATACATCGCTAGTCTTGCGCTATCCATCTATCTCTGTGATCGTGTTGGACGAAGAAGGTTGATGCTGACGGGATGTACACTGATGGGAATTGTCCTTATTGTTGGGGGTGTTCTTTCTCATGAGACAATCTCTCATTCGGAGACCGACTCGACCCTAGCCAACAAGTATGGCTCAGGAGTAGCAGCTGTTCTATACATTTATACCTTTATCTATGGTAGTACCTGGCTCACGACTTGGTGAGTACTTGGTGCTATGTTAAGTTTCCAGGATTCTCAAACTAACCTTTATTGAAGCTGGGTATATCCCACAGAAGTTTTCCCCCTCGCAAGCCGAAGTAAAGGTGCTGCTCTGGCTACCTTTTCTTTCTCCATTGCCGGAGGAACCATCAACATGATCATTCCCTATCTGATTGAAGCGATTGGATTTTGGGTGTTTATTCTGTTCGCGCTGATTAACCTGGCTTTATTGGCCCCGATCTACCTCTTCTACGCTGGTTAGTTGCATTATCTCAAATAAAGCTACTGAGGATATATTGCTAACAACATAACAGAAACTGCAAATCGCCCTCTCGAGCAGCTTGATGTGCTTTTCTCAGGGCCGAGCTGTCTTGCCTGGAGAGCAGAGAAACACTTTACTGAGAAAATGAACGAGCAGGGTGGAGTTCTCGGCGACGACCAGGAGAAGGCATTCGTGGAACAAGTGGAATGAGAAGGTTTCGCACAGAATATATAGCTTCGAAGGTTCCAAGGCTGAGTTTAGCCGATATAATCTGGCTAATAGCAGCCGTATTAGACAATCACAGGGACTCAACTGCTCTAACAATCCCACGATGATCATGGTGACATATGGCATGGTGCCGGGATAGCTTCGGCGAAAAGGCCGCCACCTCCGCACGCCGATCGCATCGGTTTCACCCGATCAGACATACCTCGTAATTTTCCGATCGTAATTACCCGATAAAAAAAGGTAAATGGCTATAGTACGTAGGGCAATTGGCAGGAATGCGGGGAAATGGTACTTTTACTGCCGCGGAACAGCAAAATATAGACCATATATCATCTGCGAGGAACCAAGTTCTGTTGCTCACTTCCATGAACTACTACTAGTAGTGGGCAATCATGTTAAATGCCGGGTGTATCGCAGTCGCTCTTCTGGCGAGTGCGACTGCTTGTCAGGCAGTAATATTTAAGCCACAAAATGACTTTGAAGCTCTATCTGGACCCAATCATTCCATTGCGTTGGATCTACGCCCATTTGTCAATAACCGTGCATTTGGCCTGAGTCCTAACGATTCGAGCTTCGATGGCCAAGGAAGTATGCAAATTTTTGCTTAGCTGTGGGAATTGACACCGAAATCTAATTTCTATCCTCCTTTAGACTCATATCCGGCCAAAGAGATTCCGCCAGAGAGGTTCGCCTATGGAGGAGTTAATTATCGATTCTCTCCATACAATGCATCTGGCTATGACAATGTTTTGGTCAAGGGACAAGAGATTAAGGTTCCTCGTGCGAAATATTTCAGCTACCAGATGCTTGCTGCATCAGAGTCTGGAATGGCAGCAGGGTCGGTCACAGCCCAGTATGCCGATGGTAGCAATACGACTGGCCCGTTACTTGTCCCAGCATGGTGGAGCTGGCCGTATCCCGCTGGAGGAGACCTGATCTTTTCCTCTTATCTCACGGAAAACAGCACCAATTTCAATCGAACCAATATTTTCCAAACCATCAATTGGCTAGACTCGTCCAAAGAGCTTGTTTCTCTGAAGTTCCCCGAGTCTTCATCTGGGTCTTCAACTGAACCTGGAGGCGCTGAAGTTGACACAAAACTGCATGTTTTTGCCTTGTCACTTCTACCCGCATCAAAGGGTGTTTCAAGAACACCAAGGCTTGAGACTCAGTATGCTCGTTCTACGCAGAAATGGATGGAAGGGACTGACAAAATCCAAATCATCGAGGCTCTGGTGAATAATGTCGGGTCTTCGTTCATCTTGCGAAATAACACTGTTAGAGTCCGGGTCGAGTCGCCGGGTCTGGAGACGGTCACCGATGGAGTGATCAATCGCCTTGGACCCGGTGATCAGGCTATAGTGGAGATCGGTGTTAAGAATCGCAACGGAGTGAAATCAGGAGACTCTGGCCCAGCCACTGTTGTCATCGAAGGCGAAGGAGTGGCAAGCAGAAAGTATACTTTCAAAGCGTCCTACGGTATTGCCCTGTACGAGGCTACATATGAGTCCATCTACAGCCATGAAGCCCCGAGCTGGTATAATAATGCCAAATATGGGATCTTCATCCACTGGGGGATTTATTCAGTGCCCGGTTGGGGCAATTCGGGATCGAAGGAGAATTACGCTGAGTGGTGAGCAGAGACAAAATCACTACCAGGAGAAGCAACGGCTAACATCTCTTAGGTATTGGTGGTGGCTGGGCAAAGGTCCTAGTGATAAGACTGATGTCTAAGACTATCAAAAGAAGAATTATGGAACAGAACTTGCATACGATGATTTCATTCAGAATTTCACGGCAGACGCGTGGGATCCTAAAGAATGGGTTGATCTTTTCGCCGATGCCGGTGCCAACTACTTCGTTCAAGTCAGCAAACACCATGAAGGCTACGCTCTTTTCGATCTTCCCGAGAACGTTACCAAGAGAACATCTGTGGCCATGACCCCACACCGAAACTTAGTACAGGTATGATGAGCATTAAGACAACAAGAAATGGGCTGTTTCTAATATCTCTATATAGGAACTTTTTGACGCTTCCCAAAAATACCAACCCCATTTGCATCGTGCGGTATACTACTCTCTACCTGAATGGTTCCATCCCGACTACAGAAAATATGGGTTCTCTTCTTGGCCTGGGGGTATGGACAATTCCCTTGTTATCGAGCGAAGATAGTTGAACGTCTCTCTAACAATTTTTAGGAAATGCTACCAATCCTTTCACGAATGAAACACTTCCGTACACCGGATACGTGCCACTCAACGACTATATTGAGGATAAGATACTGCCTGAAATGAATACTCTGGCTGATATGGGCACTGAAATCATGTGGTGTGATATTGGTGGACCTAACCGCACTGTTGAGTTTGCATCACAGTGGTTCAACCAGGCAGCAGAAGAGAATAGGCAAGTTGTGATGAACGCAAGATGTGGTCTACCGGGAGATTTTGACACCCCTGAATATGCCCGGTATGATGGGGTCCAGGTTCGCAAATGGGAGAGCAGCCTGGGTATGGACCCGTACAGCTATGGTTATAACCGCGCGACGCCTTTGGCTAGCTATATGAACGCCAGCAGTATTGTCACGGGCCTGATTGATATTGTGAGCAAGAACGGAAATTTCCTTCTAGATGTGGGCCCAACTGCGAATGGAACAATTATCGATGTTGAGCAAAGAAACCTGCGCGAGGCTGGTGTTTGGATCAAGGATCATGCCGAGGCTATCTTCAACACAACATATTGGTTTGTCACTCCCGAGGAGGGTGATGATGTCAGGTTCACCATCTCGAAGAATGCTTTCTACATCCATGCACTCGCCAAGCCGAACAGCACTTTGATCTTGAATAGTCCCATTCCATGGGTCAATGGTGACAAGGTGACTGTACTGGGTGGGAAAATGGATGGTGAAGTTGTGCCAACAAGTAAGTCTAGCAATGGATCGGTAACCCTATTCCCAAGCAAGGAGATTGTCGCAGCCGATCGGTTTGCTTGGGTATTCAAGATCTCCTATTAGGCAGGGAGGCTTAATTGGTATTCATAATACCGTGACCACCTGGGCAGCCTCGATCGTATAGGTTTCGAGCATTGCACTCGTTTATAAATAGTATACGTGTTAGTCAGTTTGCTGCAAATTAACGGTATACCTGATGTACGTCACGTACGCCGAGCTCTTCGGATTTCTGGCCTGTAATAACTAGTACTAGTTAGTAGACCTCTCACGATCTGATTATCTGGTGAATGGGTAGACCTTGATTTTGGCAAAAGTCACCCAGAATCCAAGAGTAGCTGAGCTTACACAAAGTCAGAAGGATAAATTCGAAAGATCCACCCCCTGTTTACCATCAGCAAATTGTTAGCTACTATCTCCTTAAGGAAAGTTGTCGGAATGAGCCTCTTCCGGGGTGGAGCAGCTGCATTAGACTCCCCGAAGCCTAGTGTACTAGTATTGTAGAGTGCGCATGAGGGGGTCCGAGACACAATTAGTATTCATCGGTGACGCAGGACCCGAAGCTCCCAATTCAGCCTGAATGGAGCTTCCCAGTATACCTATACTGCTAGCTTACTAGGAGATTTTGATGATCTTCGGTCTCTGAAGCCAAGGCAAGAAAGTTATGAACCACTAGCAAAGTCGAGAGATAAATTTTCGAACGAATATCGAAACCCGAATCTCGTGTATATTAACTAGTAAGAACGTGATGGGTACAGTCATTGGGGATATTCAATCTAGTACTTATCTGTAGTCGTATTTGATCCGGGCTATGTTTGAGGACTTCAATTTTTTTTTTGAAAAAAAAATTAATTCAAGGGGATCTGGGCGGCTCCCATAATCCTTTGAACACGATGACATGGCACTGGCAGACCAAGATAGCCTTGAGATTCACTGAGATTGGACGCCCTTTGACTGACATCGGACTGACAAAGATGACAGGATGAGCGGGTCGGGGTTGGCGGGTCGGAAACTGCAGCGGGTCGGTTCATCAAGATTTAACTACATCTCAACGAGTCACTTCTTACAAGTTAAAACAACCACCAATGAGGGACCGACAGATGCTCGAAGGATTTCTCTTTGCTTTCAATAGATAAAGGACCCTACTCCCCCTAATAGCCGGGGCGCTTGAAACTACTTCTGACCAGACTTGTCAGAACTATCCGTCCCCAACTGATAATTACCACCTCTAGCCTGCATTCTCCGCTTTATCTACTTCGTCACATTTACTCACGAATGCCTTAAAGCTGAGAAAAATTGCAGACCGTCAATCCGATACCCCACAAGCGCGACACGAGCGCGATTTGTAACCTCAAATCCCATCATCCGTCACCCGTCATCTGTCATCCGATTGTCACCATTTCCCCATTCCCACAATCTCGAGGGCAGGGAGGGCAGGACAATGTCGGAAAGCATCAATTCTCATTTCCTGAGCAATCCCGACGCTGAGGGATACTACGGTCGGTTTGGCGGCAACTACTATCCACCAGAACTTCGATCTGCACTGCAGGAGTTGGCCAACAGCCATAAAGAGCTCCATAAATCGCCGGAATTCCAGGCCACCTTAGATAAGGTGCGGGTCGGACTTCAAGGGCGCCCGACGCCAATACACCACCTTGAAAATATCTCAACCCAAGTCGGAGGAGCTCAAATCTTCGTCAAAAGAGAGGATTTGAATCACACCGGTGCACACAAAATCAACCACTGTGTTGGCTTCGCCCTACTTGCTAAACGGACGGGCAAGAAGAAACTAATCGCTGAGACGGGAGCCGGCCAGCATGGCGTCGCTCTGGCAACTGCAGCCGCCTATTTTGGCCTCGAATGCGAAGTTCACATGGGAGAAGTTGATATCAAAAAACAAAGCTCCAATGTTGGCAGGATGCAGCTACTCGGCGCGCGCGTGGTGTCTGTATCGACTGGCCAGTCTGCTCTAAAAGATGCTAGCGATTCTGCATTCAATGCGTACGTCGAGCAGCACAAACACGCGCTTTATGCAATTGGCTCGGCCATCGGTCCTCACCCCTTCCCTATGATTGTACGAGACTTTCAAGGTGTTGTTGGCCGAGAAGCGCGCGAGCAATTTATTTCCATGGCGGATGGAAGTCTGCCTGATCATGTGGTTGCCTGCGTTGCTGGTGGCTCCAATGCAATGGGTATATATACAGGTTTTATAGACGAGCCCGGGGTCATTCTGCATGCGGTTGAACCTATGGGTACGTCTGATGAGCTCGGTCAGCACGCAGCAACATTGTCATATGGAAAACCGGGCACCCTGCATGGTGCTCAATCTATCATGCTTCAGAAAGATGACGGTACACCTGCCAAAGTCTCATCAATCGCGTCAGGGCTCGCATACCCTGGCGTCGGTCCTGAGATTGCGATGCTTCATGAAGCTGGTCGATTATCAGTTGCAAGGATTTCAGATGAGGAAGTCGTCAATACATTCTATCGGATGGCGAAATTCGAGGGTATAATTCCGGCGCTGGAAAGCGCACATGCATTGGCGTTTGCGATCCGGTTGGCCGCGCAGCGCCCCGCATCCGAAAGAATCCTAGTCAATCTTTCGGGTCGTGGCGACAAGGATGTTGATTATGTGCTTGAAAAATATAAGCTAGATGAGAATGGATGCGCCCTTGCAGCAGCTTGAAATCGGATAGAATACATTCCATTCTCAAACTTAAAACATTTCGTGCCACGAACGATTTAGATCAGTACTAGCATATTTTCATTCTCTAGCAAGAGGGTACTTGAAGTTGCGACCGTTTGTATGTATCGGAGATCATTCGGGTATATCGCTCTATTCTACGCAGAATTTCGTTTGCTTTTTATGCAAGGACTGATGTTATTGTCATCCAGCTCCACTTCAAGTTTCCAATCCCCTCATTCCCTTTCATTCCAAGTTCCCCACCTCTCCTGGTTCCAGATCATACAATCCCCCACATCGATCGAACTTAACAGACTTCAGGCTAAATCACATACAGGCGCAGCCTTCCGGCAAGCTCGCCGGCAAAGCTTCGGGATCGGCTGCGGGACTTACTTGGTCGGGCAATGTGGAGAAGCTGTTTTTTCCCGGGGATGCCCACGGGGTTTGGGAGCAGCCGATGTGCAGCAAAGTGAGGGGGTATAAAGGAGATTGCAATTTCGCGTTCTCAATGGACTTTACGGCCCAGTCTTCCTCTCAAATTCTATCTTTGCAATGCCCGCTGCTGGATTGCTCGCCGTCCTGGCGGCTTTGGTGCCAGCCGTTCTCGGCCAGGCCAACACTACCTACAAGGACTACTCCACCGAGGCCCAGCCCGACCTTGATGAGCAAACAATCGGAACAATTGATCTAAGCTTCCCCGATTGTAACAAAAGTCCGCTCAGCAATACACTCGTCTGTGATAAATCGGCTAGTGCCCACGATCGAGCGGTGGCCCTTATCTCCTTGTTTACATTCGAAGAACTTGTGAACAGCACGGGTAACAATATTCCGGCAATCCCACGACTCGGGCTGCCTGCCTACCAAGTATGGAGTGAAGCCCTTCATGGGCTCGACCGAGGTAATTTCACCGACTCGGGTGACTTCAGCTGGGCAACTTCCTTCCCTTCGCCGATTCTTACGATGGCTGGTCTCAATCGCACGATGATCAATCATATCGGAGATATAATTTCTACACAAGGTCGAGCATTCAATAATGTCGGGAGGTATGGACTGGATGTCTATGCGCCAAACATCAATTCCTTCCGCCATCCCGTTTGGGGCCGTGGACAAGAGACACCTGGCGAAGATGCCTACTGCCTATGCTCTGCCTATGCTTATGAGTATATTACTGGTATTCAAGGAGGTGTTGATCCTGACCACCTCAAGTTGGTAGCTACCGCAAAGCACTACGCTGGCTATGACATTGAGAACTGGGATGGTCATTCCCGCCTGGGCAATGACATGAATATCACCCAACAGGACCTGGCGGAGTACTTCACTCCACAGTTCCTATCTGCAGTACGAGATGCCAAGGTTCACAGTGTCATGTCGTCCTATAACGCCGTCAATGGTGTGCCCAGCTCTGCAAACTCATTCTTCCTTCAGACCCTTCTTCGCGATACTTGGGGATTTGTGGAGGACGGCTACGTTTCCTCGGACTGTGACGCTGTCTATAATGTCTTCAACCCACACGAATATGCCGCAAATGTCTCCGGTGCGGCTGCTGACTCGATGAGAGCCGGAACCGATATCGACTGCGGAACCTCCTATCAATACTATCTGAATGAATCTCTTATTGATGGGGGCATCTCCCGCAGTGAGATCGAACGTGGAGTCATCAGACTCTACTCGAACTTGGTCCGCCTCGGCTATTTTGACGGCGGCGATAGTCCATTCCGTAACCTCCAATGGTCTGATGTTGTGTCGACCGATGCTCGAAACATATCCTACGAGGCAGCCGTCGAAGGTATTGTTCTTCTCAAAAACGACGGCACCTTGCCTCTTGGGAAGAACACCAGTAGCGTTGCACTAGTTGGGCCATGGGCAAATGCTACTGAACAGATGCAAGGAAACTATTTCTCAACCGCGCCATACCTGACTAGTCCTCTGAAGGCCCTGGAAGCCTCGGACCTAGATGTTAACTACGCCTTTGGTACAAACATTTCTTCAGAGACTACTGATGGATTTGAAGCGGCAATTTCCGCAGCTAAGAAGTCGGATTTGATTATATTCGCCGGTGGAATCGATAATACCATCGAGGCAGAGGGAATGGACAGAGCGAATATTACCTGGCCTGGAAACCAACTACAACTAGTGAAGGAGCTGAGCAAGCTTGGCAAGCCTCTAGTCGTTCTACAAATGGGAGGTGGACAAGTCGACTCTTCCTCTCTCAAGTCCAGCAAGAACGTCAATGCTATCATCTGGGGTGGTTACCCTGGCCAGTCTGGTGGTCAAGCCCTCGTGGATATCATCACTGGCAAGCGTGCCCCTGCAGGTCGCCTGACAACCACTCAATACCCGGCCAAATATGCAACAGAGTTCCCTGCCACAGATATGGCTCTGCGCCCAGGTGGCAACAACCCTGGTCAGACGTATATGTGGTATACAGGCACGCCGGTCTATGAATTCGGCCATGGGCTTTTTTACTCGACTTTCAAGGCATCTCTGCCCAAGTCCAAGAAATTCAACAATAGGCGCTCTTTTGATATTCTGGAACTTCTTTCCAAGCCTCATCAAAGCTACAACACTGTGGAGCAAGTTCCTTTCTTCAACTATACCGTTGGCATTACCAACACCGGGGGTGTTCTCTCAGACTATACAGCCATGCTTTTCACAAATACAACCGCTGGCCCCAAGCCTTACCCAAACAAGTGGCTTGTTGGCTTTGATCGCCTAGGGGGGCTGAAGCCGCATGCTTCCCAGCAGATGACTATTCCCGTTTCACTTGACAACCTTGCCCGCACTGATCCTCAGGGAAACCGTGTTGTCTATCCTGGGAAGTACGAGCTGGCCCTCAACAACGAGCGTTCGGCAGTGGTCTCAGTTACATTGACCGGCGACGCAACGGTCATCTCGAAGTGGCCACTGGATGAGCAGCAAATTCCTCACGCTTGAATACAAAGTGCAGTTGGGCTTTCAAGGGATAACCTATCTTGATCGACCAGATACAATAGTATAGAGAGTCATTGAAGTATCTTCTAAATCATGATTCCATTTCTAAGTTTCTTGAATATTGAGGTCAGCGACATAACTCTGCACGTCTTCCTTGTAAACAGAGGTCATGGGTGCTGTGTCTGAGCCTCAGAATTTCCGTATACTTTTTTGCCCAGGTGAATTTTGTGTTAATTTTACTTTTTTTCTTACTTTGTCGGCTGTTAAGAACCCCTTTAACGATAGTTGCTTAGTATCCACAAATCAAGACAACATAGTCCAAGTCGCTGCGCCAATCAATCCTACCACAACCGCGGTAAGGATGGCTGCCCCGGCTCTATCCCCATTCGTGATGTGGTCCCACTGAATTTCTTCCTCTGTCTCATCTGACTCAGTCCCGGCAGCACTATTGCCTTCGCTCGATCCTCCAGTGGTCGAGGTTACCGGACCGCCCATATCCTTGACGAGAAGGCTTTGCAGGACGTCTAGAGTACCCATTTGTTGGCCCACGCCTGTTGTACCATCATAACTACCACTCGCCCATCGAAAGCCGCAGTATGTTCCAGAATCCCCACCCTCACATTGGGCGACAGCCGCCTGAGCCGTGACTCGGAGTTTGTTTATGATTCTGTCGTAGGTATGAGGCGCTAGTTGGGTGACATCTGCCATCCAGCGAGACATGTAGGCCTTGAATGAGAGCTGATCGACGTTACAGATGCCACTCAATTCACAAGGGGGCTCATACATGACATTCTTGCTGGACTCGTTCTTGGAGAAGAAGTGATCGGCGGCACCCAGGAGACCATCCAATCGTATTTTCCAGACGGCGGAGGAATTGGAGGACTGGGATGAATTGGTTGAATTGAACGACTCTGACGATTCCAATGAGAGTTCGGAAGTCTATGATTATATGGGTGTCAGCTATATTAAGTTTCGCTTCGAGCTTTGAGAATGATCTCTCACATAGTTATACATCACAGCGGCCCCATGCAGGTGGATACCAGCCGTGTAGGACCACCTTGTTCTATCATAAGATGTACAGTTTGTTTCATGTGTAGTGCCGTCGTAGACTTGCCAGTCGTCCCTAATCAAGCCGACAGCTCTTTCCCAATCCCATGCCTTGGTGGCCCATTCGGCATAGGTAGCATTCCCTGTATACCGAGCCAATCGAGCAGCGATGTCAAAAAAGCAGCCATTGGAAATAGTGTTTTTATAGCCGTAGCCATTATTCCAGGTATAGATCTGCCAGCGTAGGCCACCTTGACAGGCGGTCATATCCCATCGGTGGGTTTGTTCGTTGAAAACAGCCTGGACCATGGAGAGATAGCCTGGTGTTTCGGATGAGGGATTGGTAAAATTCCGTTCCGCGGCCGCCATCGCAGTAAGTGCCCAAAAACACTGATCGTCATTTCCCTCCGTATATGTCTGGTTCTTTGGCATAAAGTCGCCATTGTCCCCGGCTTGATGCTCAATTGCTTGGACGGTAATATCGTTGTAGGTGGTATCTCCCGTAAGGGCCCAATAATTGACGAGCGAGCCAAAAAATGCGCCCGCCTCCCACCAGTAGTATGGATCTGGCAGATTTCCTGGTACATCGCCGGAGTTGTTGCCAGAGTAGAAGGTGACGAGGTCGTAAGCTATCGTGCTAGCGGCTGATTTTATCGACTCTAACATGCCAGAATTAAGCAGGAGTAAAAGGCGAGGGGCAGAAAGAAGACGAATTAAACATACGCACCGTTGCTTCCAATATCTAGCTCTATGCCTGCTACTAGAACATGCGTGTTGATATAGGAAAGGCCCATGAGCAAAAGGCAAGGCCTGTGAATGTGCCATTGGGAGATCATCGGCGGTCGTGGTGGTGTGTGTTGGGGTTACAATACAAGAAGAAGAGAGAGAAGGTAGAAAGAATATGAAGATAAAAAAATGGAAAGGAAAAAAGGGCAAAGGACAACTCAGGCCCAGAATACCTGCTCGGGGAGGTAGTCGGAATACCTGGGGAATTGTCAAAGAAGTATGAACGAGTGTCGAGAAATGGACAAAGACATCACATCGCTCGGCGGGGAGAGAAATCAATAATAAACGCAGCCCACGAGCCCATTATCAATTGCCCAGAAGACCAAAAGAGCGAATGCCGAGTGAAATGCAAAACTCCAAGAACCATTGTGCCGCTTGGCGATGGCGGAGTGATGCCCAGGGCGGCACCAAGGAACAGCGGATCGGTATATCACACAAAACCGCCTACTCTGGCGCGTGTTGGGGCCAGCGAGGGACCAATCAGCTAAAATATGGTGGGAGGCACTGCCCGAAAAGTCAGCAGCAAACACCTGAAACCAGTACCAGGCAGCCATCCTGGGCAGTAATCCAAGAGACCAAAGGTAAAGTGTTGCGTCTTGGCCGGACTTGGCGGCAGCGGAGACTTTTAGACGTGTGAATAGGGGTTGAAATTTAGTCAAAGAAAACTTTGTAGTTTTTTGAATTATACTGTGGGTCTGGAAAATTCCGCGGGCGTATAACCAGAGTATTAATTCAAGTTTCAGTTGGGATATTCAAGTTGCTAGTTGTCGGATATCTATAAACTCTACGACCAATGAAGCGAAATCCTACGCATACCTCTGCTGTATGTTCTATTCCCGAGTTTTATTCTGCTAGTAGACTCTTAGATTATAGACCAGAGTATACTAGGAGTTGATTTTAATTTGAGTTTTATTGCGCACAATCTATCCTAGAGGTTTGCGATTTATAGTTTCTAATTTATGGCCATTTCTAGTTGATGCCCTGCCGAAGGGTTCAGGATAGCTCGATAGACTTGCAAGCGGGTGATATATAACATTGAGAAATACACTCAAAATAAACATGATGTTTTCAACTCATGGCTTAGTATAACTTGAATCAATAGTATACTAGGCAAGCTCTGTATCTGGACGAGAACTTGAATGCTCAAAGTCGAATGACCTCGGGAGGTGATATACCTTGTTATTCAAGTCCAACGTGAAGAACTTTCACCCGTAACAGCCCTAGCGTGATATCACAGGCATGATTTCACCTATTCCTACTAGTAAAAATTAAGTATAAATCAGTAGTATAGCTTACAGTAGTATTACTTCTAACTAGTATACCCTCCAGTAAAAGTATAGCCTGACCGCCCCGGCGAAATCGGGGGGTTGTGATTGGCTGCTGCATCGTCCCCCGCAGTGAACCTCCGCCCTCCGCAGCCCGCAATTCCGCAATCGCAATCGCAACCATCATCATAATCTCCCCCTCTGTCCCTATGCCTTGCTGAGAGCCTTCCTTGGGATGGACCCGAGTCAGCCAAATTCCCAGGAGCTTTCCTCCGCCTCGTCACGGGCGCCGCTGGCTGGGGGTCGCCAGATCACTCGAAACCGCGCCAGCTACAGTTGCCACACCTGTCGCCGCCGCAAGGTCAAGTGTGACAAGGTATGCGCCAATCGCATTGTCTAACACTATCATTCAAAGCTAACAAAGTCTCAGGTCCATCCAATATGCGGGAATTGTATCAAAACAGGAGCCGAGTGCGTGTATGATGTCTCATCGGAGAAGCGGGAGGATGCCCATACGAATGCGACTGTGCCCGAGTCATCATCAGGCCGGTCGGGCCATGGCGTGAAACGGCGCCGAGCGACCCCGCGAACATGGGAGGAGGATGTCGACGAACTTCAATCGATATACGGCCATTTGCGACAGGCTGGGTCGTCAGAGGGAAACAAATCTGACCCGCGCGCGATTGAAAATCGCCTGGATAAATTGATGTCGATGATCGAGAAGATTGGCGGTACTGGACAGCCACTGGAAGACGCCGAGAGACAGGCAACCCTCGGGGCGGACCAATCATTCTTGGAGGAAGTGCGTCAAAACAGCGCTCGGAATGGAATGGCAATCCCTTCTCGCCCTTCTAGCCCGCGTCGTATGGCGGCCGAGTCGAGTGGTGACGAGTTTCCTATTCCGTCAGGTCAGGCTACAGATCTCGTGGACCCAGTCGGGAGCCTCAATCTAGGCCATCTGAGCCTGGACGATGGAGGAAGGTCCAGGTGAGTGTGAAGCAGCAGCGATAAATTATTATCTTTTCAACCATTAACGATATCGACCAGATACGTTGGGACAACCTACTGGGCCTATATATCTCATGAGGTATGCCGGAGAAATTCTCATTTCTGACTGCGCCTGGAGCTCCGCTGATCCGTCTAGATTAACGACCTCAATCAACTGTTGAGAGACCAAAATCGATCACACGACATGAATTCATTAGAAACCCCCAACGACGACTTCAATGATCCAAGTGCCGGTAATAGGAGGCAATGGAGGGGCTCTCTTGCCAGCTCTCCACCTCCGACTACACCTGGTTCCCGCGTTGGCTCGTTTCAACAGTCCATCATCTTCCCTTCTGGTGAATCCCCATCAATGAGCGACAGAGTTGTTGAACCAGAAATGCTGGAGCACATCCCAACCAGACGCCAAAGCCACATTCTGTACAAAGGTTTCATGTCTGGGGTGCATGCCATCAGTCCTGTCGTCCACCCGCCGACGGTGCTCAAGCTGTACAACACCTTTTGGAAATGGTATGATTACAGCAGCTACTCCGGGGAGGCTTGTCCGATCCCCTCGTTTATTCCTCTTCTTTACGCAATTTGGTATGGTGGTTCCGTCACGGTCTCCATTCGAACTATCAAGGCCGAGTTTAATACGTCATCACGAGATGCACTGTCTACAATGTACAGCGAGGCGGTAACGAGGTGGTTGACGAAGATCTCGTTCCCTCGCAGCCCATCCCTTCAGGGGCTTTCTGCCTATCTCATTGTCCAGACGATTCTTTCCAAAGAGGAAGAACCGCTGACAAGCAGTCTGTTCGTCAGTCTAGCGATGCGTGTCGCGCAGACGATGGGGCTTCACCGAGATCCTGCCAACTTTGGAATTGAGCCTTGCGAAGCGGAGTACAGACGGAGACTATGGTGGCACATCATGCACATGGATGGTGTGGTGGCAATGTCCAGCGGTCTTCCTCCACTCGTTAGCGATGAGAATTATTGGGATGTGCGGCAAACAAGCGAACTCAAAGATACTATGCTTGGAGTACCATCCGCAGAGAGTTATGAGCAGTTGGTAGCATCCAAGCAACGACTGGCAGATAATCCCGACGACCCGACTGTCTGCGGCGGGCCATCAATGGTGAATGTATTCTATCTCACCGCCAGAGGCAAATACATCATGGCTTGTAAGTTTTCCCCTCTCAGTGGGCCGAGCAATGATACTAATGAGAGCCGACAGGGTCCATTCGTCGAATTCTGAGAATTCAACTTGGCACAAAGCCTGTCACCCGTCAGGATATGGAGGAACTGAAAACAATACTTATGGATCTGCAACTGAAGCTGAATTCTATTGTTAGTAGGATACCCGAAAGCCAGGTCACAGACCATGCATCCGTATCGTCCGGCCGCGCGCTATCCATGTCGAAGTCCCCCGTGGAATCTCACTCAGGCGAAAGCGAACTCCCAGGAGAGGGACCCAATGGATGTCCTGAACAGTATCATTCTGCAGTTCTTGTGTCCTTCCATAAATGGGCGCGTATCATTTTGTCACTTTATATTGACAAGGTTCGTTGGCCATTTTTGCCACTATCAAGTGAATGGAGAAACTGACTGTCTTTCTAGGCTTTCTGTGTCGCCTACCAGCCTTTTCTCAAGAATGCTCGCAGTCGCATATGGCCTGCAGCACGGCAAAGGTATGTATTTCAGAGAAGTTAACATCAAAGTGTTTTGTCTAACAATTCCAGCGCTCTTCGTCATTGCCACGGGTTCATGGAAAAGTTCATTCAGCTCGCCACGGATCCAGATTTCCAACCATTTCAGTGGAGCTGGCCCGGGTAAGTAATCCGTCAAATAGTTCAAATGAAAAGCTTAACTAACCGTTCAAAGTAATCATCAACCGATGCACGCGACGATGTAAGTTTTGGAAATCAATTTTGCTTAAATGCATCTAACGTTCAGTAGGATCATGCTCATCGATCTTTACGAACGCCCATATAGCCCCGAGGCATTTAGATCACGGGCCTTTATCGATCGCATCCTAGCCCTCTCTGGGCCAGATGGAGGCGTAGTCGGCGGTGAGGATGGTGTATCTACGCAAAGACCTCTAAAGGATGGTGGTCGTGAGGCATGGGATATGATCCGCCGCCTCCGTCAAAAGGCGTGGCAGAAAGCTGGCCTCAATCCCCAGATGCTCTGGACCGAACAAGATCAAATCCAGGCGGGCATCGCATCGCCAGCTCCAGAGCTCAATGCCCTGCGAGCGCAACTATATTCAAACCCATCATCTCCGGCTGCTTCCGCTGCAGGTCAAAAGCTACCACCTCCGCCAGATCGCCAGCTCATGGACTTCAATCGAACGTTCTACAATATGACCCGCACTCATAACCTCCCAAACCCTGTGGCATCCTCGGCGGCTCGCAGACCCAGTCTTCTTCGATATTCTCTCCAGCCATCCTCCACGAACCAGTCCGCTACAGCCACAGCCCCAAAATACAATACTACGCCTGCAGCAAGCGTAACATCCCCTTTTGCAGCAACATCCCCGGAGGTCGCGTCTGCTGTGCGTTCGCCATCGTCCAATCTATCCCCCACTGCACAACCCACAATCCCCATACCACCACCCCAACAATCCCAGCAACACCAACAATCGCCTTTTCCAAGCACGGAAATGTCTCCGAGAATGCTCTACATGGACCCCCAATCTCCAAACCCTGCACCAATGAACATGTCGACCCCGCCCTCAATGGTGGATCCGAATCTCAATTTCGACTGGGACCAATGGGACGCTGTCTTTGGCCAACACCTCCCTGTCTCAGATGAACTGATGGAACTGGATCCTGTTGCTGGACTAGACTTTGCTCATATTGGAATCCCGTCCGCAAATACGAGCCCAGGCGCGCCAATCGCCTTCAATGGAATACCAGTGGTACCACAGACTGTGGATCAAAATACCACACCTCCATGGACAGACAAAGGTGCCAATCGGGGTAATTTGTCTAGCGATTGGACTGGATATTGTTGATATTATCGATACCCCATGAAAATAATTATCTAATAGAATATATTTGAAACTACCCTCTCAAGGTTGATTGTAGTACATCTACTGTGCGACTACGATTAGAACTACTACTAATACAATATTGGGACGAAAGCTGATTAAGAGGGAGACGTAACAGTTTATCGATTCATGAGGCGTAACTCGACGATCAGAGGGATCGGTCAATTAGGATACGAAGATGGGACGGTGAAAGCCAGAACAGACAAAAGGCCCGGCGCGAGGAGAGGGGATGATAAGCAACTCGTCCCCGCGTCTGCATCCGATCTAGGCATATGATGGAGAAAGAACTCGCATTTCTTCATGTACTCTTCATTCTTCATGTCAAGTGCTTTTGTATTTTGCAAATCCGCCCGCTAAGACAAGATAGGACGAAACAAAGCTAATTGCTTGGCTTAGACCTTGATCTCCTTGAGACCGTGCTTCCAGAGGGTAGCGAAGGGGGTGACACCATCCTCACGGAAGTCAATCAGGACGTGCCTGCGAGGGAAATGTCAGCGGGACAATCAGTAAGAGGGAATGGGGTTTAGAAACATACATGGCATCACCGTCCATGGACTCGCCCATCATGACATCGTAGTTGTCGTAGTTGCTAGTGAGCTTCTTGAGAGCGCCAGCGGCACCGGCCTTGAACTCAGCGATGGTCTCGGCGGAGGCCTTCTCCTCCTCAAGCTTCTTGAGAATCTTCTTGACGTAGGCCTTCAAGTGAGAAGTGAAATCCTTCTTGGAGGGCTTAAGACCATCCTCCTCCTTCAACCACACGAGACGGAACTGGTCCTCAATGTCGTGGACCATGGTGGACTCGCCCTCACCACCCTCCTCCTCGGCATCCTCAGCGGAAGGGTTGGCACCCTCAAGAGCGAAGTCCTCGTTCTTGCGCTTAAGGTACTTGCGGCAGTCGGTCTCGAGAAGAATGGGGCAGTCCTTAGCGGGGGTAATCTCGAAGGTGGAGGAGCAGAGCTCATCTCCGGAAATAATGTCCTGTGAAAGTCAGCGGTTAGTTCTCGAATCAAATTGCTATAGACACAGGCATGATAGGAGACGATCGGGAGAATCTCTGGGATTGAATTCACATACCTTGAAGATAATCATGGTGGCGGGATGAGGGTATATTTGACAGAAGACAAAAAGTGAATGGATGAGGAGGGGGAAGGAAAACAAAAGAAAAAAGGAGGGGAAATGAAGTTTTTTTTTAGTGGCGGCGCAGTGGGGGAGTTTGCCCTGTTTGCACCGGATCACGGGATTTTCATGTATCAGCAGAAGTATACTCAAAGTGTACTTTTTATGCTTAATACTAGTATGTCAACATACTCTTTAATTCTCCGATATCTAGCTATATTGAAATATCATTTCAAAAATTTATTCAACGGGTTCACCGGGTACGAGTACCCATCACAGTGCCTTCCGGTAGAATGAGTATGTATTTACATACATACTGTAGGACTCGCCCCGCAGTGGCACTGGCAATCTCGGCCCACATCTCCTCCTATCGCGTTGATCTCCGGGCTCAAAATAGCCGGTTATCACAACTTGCTACTAATTCTTTGATTCAAGAATAAATAAAACACGCCGGTAAAATTAGAACTGTACAGTGTACTATTCTGGATGTGCCATAAAATACCAAGTGAAACCTACAGCCGATTCGAGATATTTGCATGGACGGGCAGACCCGGAGCATGGCATGTGGGACATGGGATGGATAGAAGGAAGTCCACCAAAAACTACATATTCCCACTACGTATTACTTGCACTGAACTCATTCTATTGCCATCCATTCATCATTTGACAAAATATCCTTGAAAATCCATATATCATGGCTTCGAGTCCATCCAACAATGCCATTCTTCGGGGATGGCATGAAAGGTTCAAACTTGATTGGCTCCTTATTTAAATTGGTCCGAGTTCTTGTCATTGATATCTCTCCATTGTTCAGCCATTTCATTGTGTAACTACTACTTAAACAATGAAATATAAAGAATGAAATGGCTGAAAGACTTAGTAAGTCTTTTATCTGACTTGCAGCTCGGAGTATGTAACCATCTTATCTATATAAACTACCTAGTCGAGTATGCCTGTCTATTCGATCTTTATCCCACGGCAGCCCCTTGGCCTTCATTTGAAGGTATCCAGAGACCGTTTACAGAGCTGCTGCTACTGCTACTGCTACTACTACTACTACTACTACTACTACTACTACTACTACTACTACTACTATACAGCTTATATTCCAGTATCATCTATACCAGCATCATGTCTATAGACTCGAAGAACAACCAGTACACGATGGCCGAGGTCAAAGAGTTTGGAGAGCGGTTCCACAAATATATGAATGAGTCTGATGCCCCAGGATGCACTGTTCCTCCTATTACATTTACACTAGCTTCTCTAGACGGCCCGGCCTGGTCATCCGAGTATAGGCCCAAACGCTTGCAATCCGAACATGAGGAGATGATTCAGGCACTGGGCCTGCCCATCGAGTCCGACTCTGGGATTGAGCATTCCCAATCTCAGTACCGATATGTCTGGATTACTAATCTAGTCACTTGGACGGAATGGTGTGGCCACATTGGACCCGGGGTTGTCTTTATGGACCTTGTTATCCGGAACCGACAGGCTGGTGATCCCCGTCTTACTGACATGACCAAGGCTATCTATGAGACGTCGTACCCGATTGGCAGCTTGAAGCATATCTTCTTCTGTGATGTTGTCAACAGCGAGGCCCGCCGCATTATCGAAAATCATGTCATTAAAAGGATGTTCCGGCCTCGGGAAATCACATCGTATGAGATTGAATCCGATCAGTTCAAGCTCATTCTTGGGACCGAGCTTGGCAGATTCGTCGCAATTGATTCTCGGCACGTGGGGACAGGGTGTGAAGCGGGTTGAGCGTGTTACTGTGATGGCACATTTGCCGCAGAAAACGTTGAGCGACCTGCGATTCGACATTGGTGGTTGTCCGTGATTGAGTGAGTGATAGTATCCATACTAACCTTGGAATCTGCTAGTTTGTGCTAACCCATTTGCTACCTCTAACTATATTTGAATATTATTTAATAGAGCTCTGTGTTCCACAGTCATTCCCCTAGCCATACCGTAGTATCTACTAGTACTAGTAGCTAACTATGTAAACAGCCCTGGAGTACCGAGGTGGGTTGATCATCATGTCATGTACACGCGGATGTACATAGCACATATCTCCTGATGATCAGTCAACCTTAAATCCTTCAAAATGTAAGAATGGAAGTAACTTGAATGTATTCAATCACATCCTTACCAGTCCATATTTCCCATATTTCCCATATTATCCATGCTATTTCCCAACTCCCCCCTGTATAATTCCCCTGTATAGTTCGGATGTCAATCCGGCCGTGACCCTCCGCATACAAACTGGGACCGTAATTTACTATCCGTAAGTTCCCACCCACGCATTAACGCTGAAAACAGCGCAATCTTACCGTAACCAATCTGTCACACCACTGCATCCGAACTGGCGCCACTCCGTCGCCTCCTTTTGTCTTTTTGTCGGGGGCATCTTTCGATCTTTTTCTTTCTTTCCTTTGCTTATTTCTTGTTTTTGCTATTCTTATCGTCACTCCTTCATCACTCCAGCTTCACCTCCTCCTAAGCCTATTATACACTGGGGACTTTTCTGTCCCATTTCAATCCTTTCGCATTGGGTCTCCTACCAACTTGATCTGCCACAATCGCGGATCCTCCTGGGATTAATTTGCCTATCGCAACCATCCACCATCCACCTTCCGCTCCCCCCCCCAAATCTCACCCACTCACCCTCACCCAACAACAACAACAACAACTCCACGACTTTGCCTCATCCAGGCTTTCTGTCGCCTCATTTTGTCCCCATCATGGCTGCCAACGCTTCGGTCGCGTTTGACCTCCCTCCACTTCCGAGTTACACCCTCACAGAGCGACAGCCGGTCTTTCCGCCCATTGCCGATAACGTTGTCGCCCTCCTTCTACCGATTGTTGCCTATTGGGTATTGTCGGGCATCTACCACTATCTCGATGTCAATAACTACTTCGAACAATACCGTCTACACACTCCGGCCGAGTTGTCGAAGAGGAACCGAGTCAGCCGCTGGGAGGTTGTCCGCGATGTTATCCTACAACAAATTATTCAAACCATCGCGGGTTGGTCAGTCGCGTATTTTGATCCCCCCGAGATGACCGGCTTGGACGACTATAATGTGGCGACCTGGGCTCAACGCGTCCGCATCGCTCAGCGAGCAATTCCCACCATCTTGACCATCCTCGGTGTCGACGCCACCGGTCTGGCCAAGTCGGTCTCGCAGAACGGTCACTCCATCTTGGCTGGCGCCCTAGCCGGAGGTTCTTATCCCACCATGGTGCAGTCAATGATCTTGGATAACGGAGCCGAAGTCATTGCCCCCGCCTTTGCAGGCTGGGAGTTGACTCTGGCCTCATTCCTCTACTGGTACTTTGTTCCGGGTCTGCAATTCCTCATCGCTATCTCCATCGTCGATACCTGGCAATACTTCCTCCACCGCGCAATGCACCTCAACCGCTGGCTCTATGGTGCGTACCTCGCCCTCTTTCCCATCTTTGCTTTGTATGAGAAGGATTCCCCCACTAACGCAGTCTACAGTAACCTTCCATTCCCGCCATCACCGTCTGTATGTCCCTTACGCCTTCGGCGCCTTATACAACCACCCCGTTGAGGGCTTCCTCCTAGATACCGCTGGCACGGGTATCGCCTTCCTGGTCACCGGAATGACCAACCGCCAGGCGATGTGGTTCTTCACCTGCTCGACCATCAAGACTGTTGACGATCACTGCGGTTACGCCTTCCCCTGGGATCCCCTACAGCACTTTACCTCCAACAACGCTGCCTACCACGATATTCATCACCAAAGCTGGGGCATCAAGACCAATTTCTCGCAGCCCTTCTTCATCTTCTGGGACCGCCTGCTGAATACCCAATGGAAGGGCGAGGTGAAACTCCGCTACGAGCGGGCCCGGGACAACGCACAGAAGCAGGTGGACATGGAGACGGCCCAGGCGGCCGAAGCTGCGGCCAATGCAGTGACGACACCCACCATCGAGCCTCAGCCCGCGGTGGTCTCTTCCGAAGGCCCAGCCACACGCACTCGTTTGCGCCGTAAAACCGTCGATAGTCTCAAGGGCCCAAGCCATGGTGTTCCGGGCAGCGTTCTGCACAATTAAAGCCGTGATGAATTTGAAATAGGGGCCGTCTGGTCTATTGCATTGTCTCATTTGGCGTTTCTCGGAGCTGCTGGTCATCTTTCTTTTTTCCGAGGCTGTGGGTTTGGCTTTCGCTTTCATGTATATGGGGTCTTGCATCCTACCTGTATTAATACCACGAGAATGTGCCACAGTCCTTTTGTACATGGTTTTCTCTACGACCTCCCGGCGACTCATTGTTCATAATGTCTATTGTTCTACAGATTGACTCAAGTCATCCAATTCAATTTAATTGCATTGCACATGTGTCCACACAGGGTCTCTAATAAGCAATATCATACAACATCCTCTAACCGACTCCGATCAAATCAAATCAAATCATGTTATGATGGCCAACCATCAGATCCCAAGTGGTCCCTGTCTCCGACTTCCCCTGAAATCCAACATTTGAATCCTCGGTCTCAACTCCGTCCGAATCCGTACAATCATCATCCATCCAGTCACTGCTAGAATCCAGGTGATAGTCTGTTCTGAAATAATCCGAGGGTGAGGGCTGGTATATCACAGGCACATCCCTGCTAGACCTATTACAAGTAGTACCTGGCCCTGGAACACGATGTGGAGGTCTGTTAGGCATCAAGCTCAACCGATCGTATTGATCGTTCATTTCAGCAAGCTCGTTGATAGTCTTGTCATCCTTCGTCCGAATGTTGAGGGGTGCAACCATCGCTGACCGAACAAGTGTGTCGCGAGAGAAGGGCTTCTTTTCCCCCATATTCCTGTACATTTGCATAAGCTCATCAACTGCATCGGGTCCAATTTTCGCGTTTTCGGCATTATCATTCTTTGCTGAGGTGCCTTCCTTCTCCTTTGCCATACTACAGTGGGAATGACGACTGGCAGATGGCGTCGGGGCAGCCACATGCTCGGGAATTTGCAACAAAGAAGCCATTCTAGGGAACAAAATCTCCTGATGACCCTGATCTAAATCTTCCTTCTCACTCTGTCCCCCGTGATGTCTGATCTCAGAACCACGACAGTTTCCATACCTGCGTCTTTGGAACTCAGCTCTCGTGCAAGCTTTACGAGCAGCCTTCATTCCAAATGCCAGTTCACTCGAAGTTGTATAAATCTCCTCCATCTGATCACCAGGGAACTGGTTAATACACTCATTCACAAAAGCCATGAGCGTACGGGCCCGGTGTTTTCGCCGCGTCCGAGTCCGACTTAGAATCACCACACGCAAATTGCGCACTGCCTCCATATCTGACGCAACACGCGCCAACATGCAAGCCCGACAGCCATCAATCTGATAGTTCCACCCATTGGGGATGACGATCCGAGGTTCCTGGCCGGGTTTAATCCACATGCCTCGCAAGGCGCGCAGACGAATCAAAATCTCCTCTTCCACAGGATGACAAAGTTCAGGGAATTTCTCAAATAGAATAAAGTGCTGGGTGACCTCTATTTGCACAAACAGAAATATATGAGAGATCAACTCCGCGTTGAGAGGCAGATGCAAATCACAAAATGTGCTAGGAGGCTGTTTGAAATTAAGTGAGAGAGGCCTTGGTCGGCGCAGACGCTTTGGTAGATTCTGGATCAGTTTCTCGATTTGCGGTCTAGACGCTATTCTTTTCAGGTCCGTGTTGTCTAGATGCAGGATCTGCGTTAGCATCTGGAGTTCGCGTCGGTCCAACATGTTGACTGACCCCGGGTGTGATTCGGCTTTTGTTGTACGGCGGAGGCTGGAGAGCATGGTGAATCGTTTGAGACCGCGAATATCGGTATTGTTTTCATTTTGAATCATAACAGCTGGAATGCGGTGAGTGTGCTCGGGAATTATCTGATGATCTTGAATTATTTGGTTTCGTAAGGCGTGATCTTTTCGGTTCTATTTTAGGAAGTCGGGGATTAGCAGAAATAGGACAAACCCGAGCTTTTATGGGATAATCATGTATGTGAAACTTTGCTTTGAGGATCTATACTTGGGTCCTCAAAGGTATTCACATTTCATCGTATCCACGGCTATTCCTGATCCAAAAATGCCACAATAAGACAACACGTAATGTCTTTGAAGCGTCGGTTTCAAGCCATTGTTGGCTGCGTTTCATGCCAATCACGAATTTGAGAAAGCCTTTGTTCTTTGATGAAGATGAAGCCGGTGCCATATTGTCTATTCCACGACCAAAAATGGGAGGAGTCACCAGTTCTCGGCCATTATTCGACCTTTGTTATCTCTCACAATGAACTTATCGTTCCTCGAATTCAAGGCATACGTAAAATTATTTATCTTGCTATACCCTCCGCCTTCATCCAGCACTCTGTGAAAGAACTCCGAGTCGTCGTCTTTGGCCACGCCATATTCCACCCGCAGTTATGAAGTCAGACACGCAGCCGTACATATCCGCGACGTATCCTATCCTCAGCATTTTGTGCCTCGTAATCCTCGCAAGCTCCCTCTTTATGGCCTTTAGCACAATACTGACAGCTTTGCTAGACCTTCTTGCGGACTATGTCATGAACCCAGCGATGATTAAGATGGCAACGCCCCTGTTCAATCCGATTGTAGAATTTGTCGCCGACCTCATGATCGACATGTCGGAGCTTTACGAGGATCTTACGGATTTGCCACGGTTAGCACTGGTCCCAAATGATATCATACTCATCTTTCTAGATCCAGTCATCGTAATACTGGGTGTCATACGACTGGAACTGATCACCATCGTGTACCTTTATTACTCGCTCTACCAATTCTACAAGGCCATCAAGGAAGCTTTCGGCATTTCGCTCATAGCCTTCCAGTATATCCGAGCTTTTACATCTAGATCTACCTTGGTTTTTTCTTGGAAACATTGGTCTCGAATTTGTCATATATGGGTGGAAATATAGAGATCAGCATGGTGTTAAGATAGTCCGGCATGGTTTGGATAGACAAATCCATTCCTACTAGGTAGCATCAAATACGAAACAATTGTTCTTGAAAATTCATATCTATAGAGTAGTAGCACTGGCGGTTCGTATTCTTAAAATAGCAACTAAACTTTACGTAACCGCCAACTAACTTTCATTCCCGAATCTCTACTCCAACGTAACTTAAAAGCAGATCCCCCGGAAGACTGTCAGCCTCCCGAAAGCAAGCTTTCATACTGCTAAACCTTATCGATACTTTACCACGTGTGATCAAAGGATCCTCTCCAGGTTCGGTCTACTAAGCGCTTTGCTAGCTCAACATGACCACTTCAAACGAGGCTGAGATTATCCTCTATGATTTGGCATCTACCAAGGGTCTTTGCTTCTCACCAGTTGTTTGGCGTATCCGCCTAATGCTCAACTACAAGCGCATTCCTTATCGGACGGTCTTCCTCGAATTCCCCGATATCGAGCCGACTCTAAAAGAAATGTGAGTCAGTATGGCATACTTGGTCATGCCTTCCAAGTAAAATTGGACTCCTGTTTTTGGAGTCACCCTAAAGATATTTCTGACTTTAATCTATAGTGGCATCGTACCGGAATCAGGAACGAAATACACCGTCCCTGCTATCCAGCACCTACCAAGTAATACCACCATCATGGACTCCATCCCAATTTCGCACTTCATCGAAAAGACCTATCCAGACCCGCCCGTTCCACTGGCGTCAGAGCTGGGCCAAGAAATTGAATCTGAATCACGATCTGTTGTGGGAAAATCCTTCTACATATCCGTGATGCCGCGGGAGATAGAGATCCTCTCTCCGCGCGCTCAGGAATACTACCGACGTACTCGCGAAGCCACACTTGGCCACAAGCTGGAGGACCTCCTTGACCCGGAGAAGGAGGAACAAGTATGGAAATCCCTGGGCGACAGTATAAGCGGAATTAGCGAGCTGATGAAGACGAACAAGGCTGAAGGGCCATTTATCCTTGGAGCAAAGCCCAGCTACACTGATTTCTTTATTGCGGGGTCGCTTCAGTCTGCAAAGACGGTGCATGAGGATGTGTTTCATAGGATTACACAGTATCCCGGTTTCAAAGACGTTTATGAGGCTTGTTTGCCATACATGGATAGGAAGGATTGATTGGCTTTATATGCAAGGCACCGGAATTTGGGTTTAGATGATACTCACGAGATATCATGAATTTAAGAATATTTACTTTATATCAAATAACTCTGACACTCCCAGACATTTCTATCTGTTTCTGCTGTTTTTTACCAAGTCTACATCAGTAAGTTTTGTGCGAAATTGACATTCTGCTGGGTTCGGCTTTGCAAATCCCTATCGAAAATTGAATATGATTGATCGGGCTCAAATGTTAGACATGGTCGCTGAAGGTTATATCTAGATTGTTTGCTAAATCTAGTACTATATTAGATTTACGTTGCCAAGGCTTCAAGCTGGCAGCCGAGGTTATTTTTGCTTACGGCGGACAGTGCTGCCAGGCTCTGTTTGGATATGCTATTTCACCTAGCTCGTATTCTATGAAACTGATATGTGGTTTCAACATCGTATTAGCGATATTTTTCTTCCAAGTTTCTCCACTGTTTGGGCTTTTGGTCACATTCAATGGTCGCGTGAATCCCAGCGCTATTTTATCACATGACAGTGGCAGGTGCTGCTTCCCTGCAGATTTGAAAATTTTAGCGACAACATTCATTCCGATCGCATAATCACCTCTACGGATAGTTGCAGAAGGATAACTTATCTCCAGGGACATCGTCGTTACATAACCGTCTCCTGGTAAGTGTCAACTCAGCGATGTCTCTGATTCGCCTTTTCAGACGAGACCCCAGTTCCACCCCGCTGCCGTACACCGCGTCTCCATTGCTGCTATTCTTTCGCGATATCTTGCTATTACTACGGTATTCATGGGCCTTGCCTGGGATCTTGTTACCTCTTCAGCTCGGACACACGACTCCTTTAGATGAATTATACCTGTCATTTGGAAGCTTGATCTCTTTCTTGGTACAGGTGGTTTTGACTATCGCCCAAATTGCTTTCTTGGTCTCACTCCCATTGATGGTTATATTCCAACTGCCTGCTTTCTGGATATTCGTCTATATTGCTGTCGCTTTGGCACTTAATTATGCAGTATGCATGTTCGTCTTGAACGGATTTGAGAGGGTCTTGGTTTCCAATGTTCCGGAGCCCAACCAACAAGGCCATGAAGGAGAGCGTTGGTTCTTTATTAATGGCGTTGCAAACAGGCAAGTCAAAGAAGACAGATTCTTCAAACTGACATCAATCTAATTAACAGCACTAGTAAATACTGGCTCCAGAACAATATCGATCAACTAGCCTATTCCTTCGGCCGCAAGATCACAGGCATCCATAATCGCACGTATGTCACCTAGCATTGCTAACTAATTTGGCATTTCAGCTAATTATTGACCTCAAATACTACTCAGTGCTGGCTTAATATTCGATTTAATTGAGTGTTTGATCCAGCGTTGCTTCTCTTACGCCACAGGCGATATACGAAGTGCCTATTACTTACTGAAAAGGGAATTATTGAACCCAAACTGCGATAAAGTGGTCATGATCCTCCACAGTCAGGGCGGAATAGAAGGAAGCTTGGTAATAGATTGGCTACTTGACGAACTACCGCAGGATCTACTTCATAAACTAGAGGTTTACACGTTCGGGAATGCCGCAAACCACTTCAACAATCCTCGCCAATCCTCCACCTGCCAGCCTATCGTCCGGTCGATCGGGCATATCGAACACTACGCAAACTCACAGGATGCAGTCTCCCACCTTGGCGTTCTTCATTTCACCAATGTCCCAAATCGATACCTAGGTCGGCTATTTATTCGTCCTGGGTCCGGCCACATGATGAACCAACACTATCTTGATACTATGTTCACTCTCGGGCCGGGTCATAGAGTACTCGAGTCGAATGCATTCATGGATATGGAAGTTGACATGAAATGGGGCGAATCGGATAGGTTGTTAACCAGGCGACATGAAAACCGAGAGATGACCCTGCTGCCAATACCAAAAATCGAGCATTCAAACTCACTAGAAAGTCGCCAGTCGAATGGTTCTCCGAACTGGCGGGTTAAGGATTTCAGTCGTCTCTGGCAGTATCGAAACGGTGGTACCCCAGGCAGGGCCCCGGGATTACGACAAGAAGATGATCGAAGCCTGCTGTGAAGATCCTAGTTGAATTGGGAACGTTGAAGTAGTAGATATCCGCATTTGTGCTCTTTATCCGGCTATATAGATCAATATAGGGGGATCTGAGTCCGTTGAATTGCAATATGTTCTAATATGAACCTTGGAATATGTCTGAACTGCATCCTTCTGAATGGAAAGGGCAAGTAGGGGTAAAGAGTGTACCCTCAGCTTCCAAGGTTCCAGGCTCTTTGTGTTGCACTTCAATGACTGAGTCTAAGAGACCTTTCACGGACAAAGGAGTAAATTGTATAGGTTTTCAATATTGTATACTGGTATCAAGCCACGCATAGTGGAATGTTTGACATCATTCGGGTCTATTTCCCTGACATGCATCATACTACACTGATAGAATGACATTGTCCGGGTTGTACATATATTCAGGTCCACCATTTAGATAGGAACACTAGCAGCCAAGCCTCAACCGAGCTGCGACCATAGAGATATCGACGGTATATCTTCGTTCTAGGTCTCAAAAGCAAAAGGAACGCCCATCGCCGTGCAATGCAAGTAGAAGGTATAGAGGAGAAGACAAAGTGGGTGAAAGTCGGCGTCAGCTCTTTCAAGCCTTACCCTTCTTCTTGTCCTTCTTCTTCTTTTCAGTGCCTGCTCCCGAGCCCTCTCCACCCACACCGGGCATACCAGGCATACCCATCCCAGGCATTCCGGGGATCTGGGGCATCTGGGGCATGCCAGGCATCCCTTGCATGTTTTGCATCTCCGCCATGGCTTCCTTGAACGGGTTGTCGCTGACACCTCCGCCACTGTAGGCGGGCGAGTGGATGGGAAGAATCTTGCCGATCTTCCAACCGCGCGGGGCTGGAGGCGCCTCGGGGAGCTTCTCCGGCATGGGGAGACCGCGAATTCGAAGTCGGTAAGGAGATTTCTCGTCGGTCGGGTGAGCTTGGAGGTATTGGGCGACGAGGATGTAGAGGTGGTGTTCTAGAAAGGCAAGTGGTCAGTCGTGAGGGTTCAATCACAATCAAAGCCCGATGGCTGTCGCTTCGTAGGAGCCCGTTGAGCCACATACTGTTCTTAATCTTAGAGTTCATCGATTTGCCATCTTCATTCTTCAGCAACACGCGCACACGGCCAGGGTTGGCCCAGTCCTTGGGGTGAAGCTTCTCCGGTTCCAAGCCAGCCTGCAAACCCAACATCTGCACGGCATCGACAATGTCGCGGGCCAGGGGATTCTCGACTGCTAGCTCGGAGCCAACCTTGCGCCCATCGGTGCGGGATCGGGTCTTGTCGAAGTAGATGGGGTAAAGGCATTGGAAGTGTTTGGGAATTTCGCGTGTGGGTTCGGGCACTTGGTTCATGGGCATTTGATTCATCATCGGCTGTGCAGGTGCAGGTGCGGGCGCAGGCGTGGCCTTGGGAGGGTTGGCCTGGCGCGGGGCGACGGGCTCAATGATGACATTGTCGGCGAAGTCATCATCGGAGGGGGCGATCTCCTCAGGATCGGAATCGGACAGCTCCTCGACTCGAGCGTGCGACATGGTGTGTGGGGGGAGGTGAAGTGGGAGGAAGAAAGTGCGGGAGTGCGGGAGTGCGGTGGCTTTGGCACTTCAAGTGGGCGAGAGTGGCCTTTGCGGTGCGGATTGACCAGTTGGCGGGAGTACTACAGTCCAGCCATAGTTACCTATTGTATAGTCTACACAGTTTATAGTCAATGTCGACACAACTTCAACTTCAATATGCTAACATTACAATCATAATTCTTATTTTTCTATATCTACTTTCCATTTACGCATGGAGATCCCCCCTTGGCAGCGTCAAATTAGACCGTTTAACCATCTCGTCAACCATCAGCTGGCTGGCTCCCATATATTGAGTAGGGTCGCATAGTCCCGTCAATTGATCCGCCGTGAAGATACTCGTCATCACAGTAGATTCTTTTAAGACTTCCAGTAAAGATCGGTTGTTCTCAATAGCAGCTTTGCAAGCTTCATAAACTTCATCGTGTGCCTTTTGACGTCCAATATGAGGTGCAAGAGCCATCATGACCGCCTCGCCCACAATCAATCCCTTTGTTGAGTGTAGGTTACGCTCCATAGAGTCCACTTTCACAACCAATCCATCCAGAGCAAAATTCGTCTGATGGAGCGCACCCACTGCAGTAACAAACGCATCAGGAACCGCCACCCATTCAAGATGCCATGGCCCAGAGGCCCGCTCAAAGTCAGTGATCATCGCATCCAACCCTAACGAAGCATTGGCCCGGAGCATCTTAGAAGCAGCGAGAATAACCTCGGAGGAGATGGGATTCCGCTTCTGTGGCATGGTCGATGAAGCACCGCGGTGAGGGACAAATGGCTCCGACACTTCGTCAAATTCGTTCGAGGACATAATCATGAGATCCAACGCGATCTTTCCCAAGGTTCCACCAACCAGGGCTAGGAAATTTGTGATTTCGGCCACATTGTCTCTTGCGACATGCCATGTGATGGCTGGGTTTTGCAGGCCCAATTCGATGGCGAGTTGTTCGCGAACTCTGAGGCCTGTGTCGTCGGAGCCCAGCGAGGCCACAGTTCCAGCTGCTCCTCCAAATTGCACCAGTAAACATCTCTGCTTCGTTTCTTCGAGCCTCTCGATATGACGAAGAACACTCGAGAGGTAAACAGCACACTTATAGCCAAATGTACAAGGCAGGGCGTGTTGGAGATGTGTGCGACCCGCCATTGGACTGAGCAGATGTTAGCATACTAATTCGCACCACAGCAATAGGGAAAAGACAACGCGGACATACGTGTCACGGTGAGTTGTTGCTAGTGTTGTCAAGATTCCTCTTAGAGATTCGAGTTCTCTTTGCACAAGCACTAGACCACGTTTAATTTGCAACATGGATGCATCATCCATGATATCCTGTGTCGTTGCTCCCCAGTGTATGTACTTGGAGGTTTCGTTGGGAGTGCCTTCGACAAGCTGGCAGACAAGAGGGAGAACGGGATATCCAACGACATCTGTTTCCCGTGCAAGACGTTCATAGCTGTGACGAATTAGAGATTATCCTTTCGGGCCGTTTTAGTAAACGTACTCAAGTTGAAGGTTAGCAAATGTGTTCGTGATTGAATCTCCCGCTTCCGATGGAATAACGCCGGTCTTTGATTGAGCGCGTGCGAGAGCTGCCTCAACCTCAATTAAACATTTGACGTATGCATCGTCTGTGAAGATGTCACGTATTTCTTGTGTTCCGAACAAATTGCGGAACACACGCGAGTCGAGAGCGGAGACGGACATGGCGAGAGGGGTGTAGGGATTAAGGGAAAACTTGAATGTGGGAAATAAATGAACTCAAGATCCAAACTGGAGATTATCAGCTTTAGATAATACATTCCTGTCTTCTTTTTTGTCCGGGGCCCCTCATGCGGAACTAACGACTGCTCCGCTGGATTGGGTTGGGTTCCTCGGAATAAGGGTCTATCCCGAAGATAGTATTGTGGGGCTGGTCGATCATATATACATCCTCAGGATGCCTGTTGCAGGATCAGTAAAGCTCAAAAATGTACTAAATAGAAGGGATGCCTAAGATACTCCATTTTCAATTACTTGAAAAGATTGGATGTCTCCAATGATTTCAGCTAGGGGATAAAAGGGGAGCGCTGCCAGCGGCCCAGTGCCTCTTCAAAGTTCAAAATCAAGATCCTTGAGTACATATGTCACTGCCATATCTTTCTGTTTGCTAGATTGAACTTTGTGTGAGGTTCTAAGTGATAGAAAGAAAGAAAAGAAAGAAAGAAGGGAAGAAGGAACGAGCTTGAAGGGCACTAGCGGCAGTACTAGTACTAGTAGTGCTAACTAGTTAGTAGGTAAACTAGTAGGTAGTCCGTTTAAACAACGTACGTTCCTATTTTACCATTATCACCATCACCTCCCATCGTGCCTGCCAAAAGTAGCAGACAGCATACTAGTATTATGTAATCCATAGTAATTCCTATATCAATATCCTTGATGAGGCCTACTGGTGGCATAGAACGGCTTAGACCAAGGACAGTGTGAAAGGGAGAGCTCAGACAGCATTACTGTACGTTCATGACCAGCTCTTCGCTCGACGAGACCCACCGAAAGGTCTGAAGGTAGATGGTGATCATTTCAATCTACTGTACCATTTGAGTCACTGGCGGTGGTTATATTCAGTATCCCCTCATGACCTGTGCTTATATACTCCACCTTCGAGAAAATGGAACGTCATCGAGCCCCTGGGGGACTGGACTTTCGTGATGAAAGCCGCATTAACGGCTGGTCTCTGGAGCAGTGTTTTCGATGTTATGACCCAGATTATCCTCAGCCGCATATCATGGCTACAATCTCTTCATCTGTCAATACCTCCGACGGGGATCACGGGCTCAGCTCTGCCGAGATAGAGGCTGCTTTGCATGTCATGACGAAAAGAGTGATGCATACGAGCTTTCGGACCAACAGAGATCTTCTAGTGAGGCATAGAACTCGATTGATTCATGATGGCCCAGGGGTTTGAGATACTTGCTAATACACTGTGCCACCAGGTATTTATCTTCTTCTTTCTAGGTGAACACCATGTCAGAACCCTACAAGTCTCCTTCGCTGAGAAGAAACTCATTATCAATTCGACAACTTGGCGTTACGCCGGATGATACGGTGGGAGGCTACCTCCGCTGCAGTCCCAGCCGAACATCAACAACCCACTTTCTGGATTCCCGAAACTCCTCAACGTGAACGTGCACGGAAGACGAAGTCAAGCGTTGACTTTCAGACATTGTACACTTGGCCACACTTACCACTCGACCAAGTCTTTGCACATATGACACGCCAGCAAGGCAAGTGGCATATTGACGTGGCGCAGGTGACCCTCACCGATGCCGTAGCCAGCACACTCAACATGGAACTTCACAACGAGGATTCAACCATAGAAACTCTTCTTCGTTATCACTTAAGTCAGCCGGTGTGAATTAACCAGTGATTTGGCGATTTGATTTTGCAATTTTCCCACTTTCTTTTAGCATACCATCCTCGAACCTAGACCCATTCTTTTTTCTAATCTCACTTAATAGTATGCACATCTTTCAACTTATGAACTCAACCATTTTTATGACTAGAAGAAAACCTGTTTCTTCGTAAAATTAACTTGGGGGAAAAGGATAAGTAAGCAGAATAGATCCTTTAATTTTGACTTCGCTAGGTTTCACTGGCAGTTGACCTGGTACCCAAAGCCGAAGTATTTTGCTTCTGCGGATGTGCCTGAATCTGTTCAATCATGGCTCTAGATCCGTGTTTTGTATCATCACTTCCGGTGCATCGAGCTCTGGGTATCCCATGAATGGCCCTGGAATTTCGTAGGCCCAGTCAGTCGCAGTAACGTAATTCAAAACATCCAGAGCTTCCGTTCCCCAATTAACTTCGTCAAAGAATACAGGAGGGTCACCCAGGATATCATGGTTCGGCAAAGTCGCTGTGTCCGCCTGGATTTGCCTTTTCTGTACCAGGAGGGAGTGTAGCAGGTCCAAGACCCCCATGACCTCAGATATGGATTCGTGATAGATAGAGTGCCTAGAATCTGGCACCTGAGCATTGGGAACATTACTATGTTCCTCAAGTATAGATCTCCCCTTCAAAACAAAATCGAGGCTAGTTTCCAAAGACGGGCCCGTCTCGAGATTAACGGCGGATGATTGGCATTGGAAATAAACATGCATCAAAGCCGACTGGAATACTACTCCAGGGCTCATCATGCTCAAATTCTGTAGCCATCGTGGTACATGCGTGCTTTCGATCAAAGCTAAGCTAGCGCTACTAGACGCCGCACATGCTCGAAGGCAGTTTGCAAACTGAGGCGTGCTCTCGTCAAAAGACAGGCCTGGTCGGTGTATGAAGATCATTGCGATATTTGCTAGCAGCTGAAGCCATAGTGTCGTTCTTTCAACTCCTTTCCCAGCACCTTCGGCTGGATTTATTGTTGGCAGAGCCCCAATTTCAAATTGGATGCCATGTGCTTTTAGACTTTGACTCCACATATGCAGATCGAGATCCAACTCCTTGATTTTGGCTGCACCGTTTCGACGTTTGGTAGTCGTGTAAAGCATTTCACGAATCCGCGAAAATATTTTACCAATGCGCACATATTGGATGAAGACAAAAACTGCGGTATTTTCTCCGGGCAGAGGGTGGGAGATATCTGCAGGATCCAAGCCGAGAAGATAGCAGTCCGAAGGCAAGTCGTTATCCACATCAACGTCATTTATCAAAGCCGGAAGTCCGTGAAGCAGAGATGTCATGCTATCAAAGTTAGACTTTAACTACTGGGAGATGCTGGATGATCACATACCTGTCGAAAACGTAGACATACCACCAAACTCGCTTCCGAAGCTCAATTTCGCCTGGTTTCATTTTGAAGCGTCTAGCATGGCGATGGAGGCCCAATGACTGGGAAATCCTAACCATGAAGCCATTGATTCTTGTCATCGCAAGGCAGTCGCCACATAACTGACTGTAAAAGCCGAAGAGCACCAATGCTTGTAAGCTTCTCATATCCCCCTGTGCGGCTACCTCGTCAATCAGACTACTGGCCAAGGATAGATACCGTTCGCGGCCGTGACTTAAGCGATAGTTCGACTTCCTTTGGTTGCTTTGTAAGTCATTTATACAATGAATCATCAAGAGCGTCAAGGCCGTGGCTGGGTTTGGCTTCGGAGTAAAGCTGAGGTCGGCGAGTAGCCCTATCATATGGTCAATGTCTGCCAAAACTTCAGTCCGAACTAGGACAGGACAAAAAGCCTCCCAATTCTTCATGAATAAGTCGGCTTGCTCGTGATAGTAAGCCAATGGATAATGAAGACATTCAGAAAACCAATTTTGATATCCTGATGGGCTTTCTGTGGCAATCTTTGGTACTGTGGGAGATGGTGGTATCAAAAAGAGACGGAAACAACTTTCTGGGAACCCGCAAGAAAGATTCAATGTCTTTTGGCATTCTTTCTCGACGCTGAGAACAAAATGAACGCCGGTAGTTGAGCCTGCAAACCGTCCGACGCCATTTTCGTCGTGAACAAGTCGACCCATGTGCTTGATCACATATGCCGGATCATCAGTCGAACGCCGTTCAGCATTGTGGGTTACGGCTGTTTCGGCTGGTCCGAGAGCGATTACATCTTCCGGTATCCTGGTCCGCTCTCGACGAGATATATCCTCTCGTAAGAAGTCATTTCGAGCTTTCTCCGATTGAAGTAACTGCTGACATTTCGCCAGCTCTGCCTGAAGCTGCTCTAGACGCTGTTCATCGGAAGTGAATCTGTTGAAATATTTAGCTGGTGAATGTGAGATTCGATTACACCGAACCTACCCTCGTACTTTGGTCTTCCTTCGAAGAGTAGTCGAAACCTCGCATATGTGACCTCCTGTCTCACATCTTCGACACTGCCGCCTTCGGTTAGTGAGGGAACTTGCGGTTCAGAAAACGAGAGTCAGAGCATACGATGGGAGAAGCTCCATCACATTTCAACTTCTTCCTTGTTAATTCAGGGAAAAGTCAGCCTTTCAAATGGGCGTGAGACTTTAGAATCTCGGCATCTCACTTTCTGCATCGATCACTAAATTGTAAGTTGTTAATTCTTGCTGTGCTATTACATTTTTCTACGGAGGTTGGGATATCGCGTACCATGCCTGACCAATCCGGTGTGTCACCGCTGCACCGCTTGATTCGGATAGAACAGCATCCATCTATTCGTTTCTCGCCGAGAAAAGAATCATTCCTCCCTTTGAATATTCCACCCTTACATAGATGTGAACAGGTAAAGGGGACTTGCGTCCGATGAACGGCATAAAGCGGGCTTGACCGCCTTCCGTCAGTTTGCGGGGCGTGGCAGATAGCATACGAGTATGTATGAGAACTGTCTTCAATCTCAGTATATGGAGATCAAAATAATTCAATTGCCGAACCGATTACTAAATTCAGGGTTTGCATTTGGAAGTTCGAAATGCAAACTCTACACAAATACGAGATGTGTAGCCAAACACGGCCATGCGGGTGGAGCTGGGACATCGTAGCATTGCCGAAACGCACGGTGTCCTTGACTCGTCGTATCAGCCCAATTAGGCATGCGCAGGGAGAAAGTCTCCACTACAATGACAACTCCGCAAGTTGTCCTTCAATCAGTATGCGTTGATAATAGTGGAAAAGTGGAATTTACCTGAATTTGAACCAATGGCCGGATCGGCTTCCCCGGTCTCGGCATCCCGAGCCCACTTGCCCCGCAATGAATTGCCTCGGGTCTTCGTAAATCCATGGGTACATAAGAGCGTGTAATCTCCAGGTTGATTCAAACTTTGTATTCTCATCACCATAAAACTCCTTCAAGTTTTAACAATTTTCACGCGGCCTTTCAACTGTCGATATGACTGTTTCCGGTATGAAACATCAACAAAGACATTTCCATTCTACTCACTAACAAATGTAGAAGCGCATCCCGGCATGTCCAGTGCTGTTCTGCATAGAGACACCCACTTCCTTCCTAAACAAGCCATTGGGGGCAAAGGGAGCTATATTTTCCTCGAAGATGGCACTAAATTTCTTGACTCGACCGGCGGCGCAGCCGTTTCATGCTTGGGCCATGGCCATGAAGGAGTCAAACAAGCGATCAAAGACCAGATCGATCAATTGTCATATTGCCATTCCGCCTTTTTCGGTACTCCTGTCACAGAGGAACTAGCGCGGTTCTTGACAGATTCGACAGGGGGCAAGTTGTCTAAACTATTTGTCGTTAGCTCGGGCATGTCATCGTCCCCACTATATCTACTAATCGGTATATCACCCTGAAAATATCACTTCTAACTAGTATTGAGTACAGGATCTGAGGCTGTCGAAGCCGCCATGAAGCTTGCACGACAGTATTTCCTGGAGCTGCCTAATCCTCAGCCCCAACGCACGAGATTTATTGCTCGACTTCCCTCATATCACGGTACGACCCTCGGTGCTCTAGGCCTTGGGGGGCATGTCCTCCGAAGAGAGCCATTTGAACCAATCTTAGCGAAGAACACATCCCATGTTTCTCCATGCTATGCATACCGTGGCAAGCAAGAAGGCGAATCTGATGCGGACTATGTTGCTCGCCTCGCTGCAGAATTGGATACAGAGTTTGAGCGTGTTGGATCGGATACTGTTTGTGCCTTTGTCGCAGAACCAGTTGTTGGAGCTGTAAGTTAACCACGAGGTGGTGAGCGCAAAACCCCCGCTGACTATTTGTTGCTTAGGCTCTCGGCTGTGTTCCTGCAGTACCAGGATACTTTCCTGCCATGAAGGCCGTTTGTGAAAAGCATGGGGCACTGTTCATCCTTGATGAAATTATGAGCGGCATGGGTCGATGTGGAACTCTGCATGCCTGGGAGCAAGAAGACATCGTGCCTGATATTCAAACTATTGGTAAAGGTCTTGGAGGCGGATATGCGCCCGTCTCTGGAATCCTCATCAATGACTCAATCGTACAGACTATGGATAAGGGAACAGGTGTGTTCCGCCATGGTCAAACATATCAGGGTCACCCCATTTCGTGTGCCGCGGCGTTAGCTACACAGAAGACCATTCAACGGGAGTCTCTTCTAGACAACGTTCGATCTATGGGTGCTTACCTTGAGCAACAACTCCGTCAGCGATTTGAAGGGCACCCGTATGTTGGTGACATCCGAGGCAAGGGATTATTCTGGGGAGTGAGTTTTCTCCATCCAGGGATCGTTGAGCAGTCATGCTAATCAGTTTACTTTACAGGTTGAGTTTGTCAAAGACAAGAGTTCAAAAGAACCATTTGACCCTAGCACTCGACTGTCGTTTCATATACAGGAAAAAGGACTGTTGCCAGCATATTCCGTTTCTCTATACGGCTGCTCAGGCACTGTTGACGGCATTCGGGGTGACCATGTCATACTTGCACCTCCTTACAATGTCTCCAAGGAGGAGATTGACATTATTGTAGATATTTTTGGGAAGGTGGTGACAGCTGTGCTTGAAGACTTAGACTTGTGATTTAAGGCTATCCTAAAACAATTAAATGACAGGCAATTTGTGAGAATGAACGCGGAAGAGACCTGGAAATGGTGCTCAAATCTTCACATAAACATTTAGAATGACTTGATCTTTATCGATTATCCCACCATGGGAGGGTAGCAGCTCATGAAGAATTTGAATTGTATTTCCGTGACAAGTGTTTCCCATTATGTATCGTACAAAGAACAAAGACTATGAATCAACCCTAGGCCTCGATGGCTTGTGCCTTCTTCAGCGCAGTGACCATTTCCGTTTGGCCTTTGACTGGAGCGTTAGGCACCACGACCTCGCGAGGCATAGAACTGGTTGCCCACAGACCAGAGACGGTTTCGACTGCGCGTTCAACTACAATACGCACACGGTCGCGAAGCACTAGATTGACACACTCGACCTCCAGGTTCTCAAGCCACACGCGCGCAACATGCTTGTCGACCTTGATCTCGAGTCCCGGGATGGGGATTCCCAAGGCATGTAAACGGTCCAACTCAGCCGATTCAATATCCGCAATGCGCTCTTCGTTGATATCCTCCGCCTTTATAGTATCAGTCCCGTCGGTGTTGCCCACCGCGAGCTCAGCAGGGACTCGTGGCTTCTCGATGGGAGATATTTCAGAGCCAAACTGCGCCTCCAGCATCATCAAGAGACGGTCCAGTCGCTCATCAACGCTAAAGTCAGAGTGAGGATTTGGCAGGGAAGGGGCATCCTCTTCGTGGTGGTGGTGATGGTGATGGTTATGCTTCGCCGATTCTGTAATGGTTGTTAGCAGACATGATCAGGATACATTATTAGTTGTACTGGGTGCTCACGCTTCACTGAAGCAGGACTGCTCTCAACTGTCAGAAGAACAGCCATGACAGCATCGGCAACTCCATCATTCATCATATTTCCCTCCCATTCTAACTCAATCTCCCGAGTGCGTGAATGATATCGGAGGATGACGCAGCCCATGATCAAGAAAGTCTGCATTTCCTCTGCGGGAATCTCCTCATCCGCGAGCTCTTTCTTTGGCTTTTGCTCGTCGAGCTCGTCATTATTTTCTTCCTTTGGCTCAGACTCGGTCTCTGAATTTAATCCCACCTCTTCAATGGCCCCGAAGGTACCTTCAAGAGCCCATCGGATCAAATCCATGCTGGCGGAGTTGAGGCTGAGGTGTTGTTTGCAGGTGATTGTCGTTGTTGTCAGGCCTGCGTATTCTCGAAGGTCGTCAGGGGCCATCAGTGATAGGTCAAATCCGTTCTGAACCAGAACTCCGGCCATGAGCTGACTATCATCCTCTCCAGCTGGGGGAGGAACCTGCGCAAGTTTGCCAACAACCTTGGCAACCTTATCCTTTCTGAAAGGGATGCGAACCTCATCGCAATTGGCTGGTGTATAAACCTTGACCTTGACAGCTTTATCTGCGTTAAGACTCAGCAACTTGGATTTTAATCGCATCATCTGGTGTTTTTCGCCATGGACGAGGATCTATTAAATGTATCAGCACATGAATTCACACCTCATCAACTACAGCGTAAATACTTACCACAACCGGTGCCGCGACCTCCTCAATGAAGTTTCGGTTCTCAACACCATCGACATGAGCTGCAAAACTGACCTCGTCGATCGTGCAGCGCCGAGGAATCATGACCTTCTGTTCTTCGTCATTACCCCCCGGGACCCTTCCTCGGCCCTGAACAGTGGAGACCTTGGACATGACGGCAGGTATTTGATCTGGCTCGTTGAGTAATTGCTTGGCCATTGTACCCTCCACACTGTAACCCGTCATGACAACTCCGTTGCGTTCGCTCGGTGCCCATCTTTCTAGTAGTTCGCGGCTGGTTCCAGTTTGCAGCATACCAGGAGAAGCAATCATCACACAGCCTCCGACGTCATCAAAACGTTCGAGGCTGCGCAGACTGCGGACAAAGCGGAAATCCCATGGCCCTGCGGTCGCACTCTTGTCCCCGCTCGCTTCGGCTTCGGCCATGCGTTGTCGGAAAAGATGCTTAATATTATCGTTCATCGCACCGATGTAGGTTTGGTATACAACCATGCATCGTCTAGCCATGTTACCGATGTAGTATATGGGGATTTTTTGCAGCTCAGGGTGAGTCTCCCAGTATTCATCCAAAATCAAAAGCAGTTCCTGAGCACGTCCCAAGGCAAAAACGGGCATCAACACGCGACCTCCGCGGTTGAGAACACCTGTTATTGACTTCATAAGGGCGGCTTCACGTTCTAACCGCGGGGGGTTGGAGGAAATTCCGAAGGTGGATTCTGTAATGAGGACATCGATCTTAATGCCTTTCGGAACTTCGGCAGGGATCAAATGGCGATCCTCTTCGCGAGAGTAATCGCCTGTAAATAGGACGTTGAGACCCGCAATTGATACTAAGAACATTGCCGCGCCCAGAACGTGACCCGCTGGGAATGGTGTGATGCGGATGCTGTTGATAGTGTGTGTGGTATTGAAGTCGATTGTTTCGATCAAAGGGAGGGTAGAGAGATGGTCGCGTTCGGTATACAGGGTGGTTCGCTGGTCTGAAGAGGAAGAGGTGTTGCTGACCCGGACATTGTCTTGGATTAGCCATTTGTAGATGGCTTTCGTTGCGTGTGTCATGAAAACTCGGCCTTTGAAATTTGTCTTGCTGAGGACATATGGCAGAGCAGAGGAATGGTCAACGTGAAAACTATAGAAACGACATGTCAGCACATCGAGGAAGCTTATCGCAAGAGGAATTTTTGAAAAGATCGAAGACCCCAACGATAGATCGTAGGAAGCACGAATGCAAGAGCAGCCTCTGGAACCAGAAATTTCCAAGCCTCATAACTTGACTGTGATCACCAAACGAAAGAAATGGGTGGTGGCCGGGCCATGGAGCGGGGAGAGTCACGTACTGGCTAATCAAAAGAATATCGACGGTACTCAAATCGAATTCATCAAAGAAGGGTAAGGACGAAAATCCTTCTTTAGCTGGGTGCATGCCTGCATCAAGCTAAGAAAGTATGGAGCGTCAGTCTGTCGGTTCTATCTGTGCAATACCAAAACCAGAAAACTTACCATGACCGTCTTCCCCTTGTACTGAATGATATGACATGATCGCCCGACCTCGTTACCTCCACCCAAGCAGTAAAACGCCAGCTCGTCAGAGGGATCAACCGGCTCATCATCGACAGCCGTCCCCATCGCTGAAGCCTTGCGCTTTGCCGCCATGGCAGCGTTGGTTGTTCGTGGGTCGTTTCAACCCAAGTGATGATCAAAGGTGACTGTTCGCGAGATCGATAATCGGGATGGGCGAGTCTCCAGACGGGCCTAGCCTTGGTCGCGTATATGTCGCAGCTTGAATAAAATCAATTGCAAAACACCACCATGACTGATTCACTGATAAAAATAAAGCCGAGAGTATGGGGAACACCCTCTGAGAAAGACAAGAAGGAGCTTCGCAGCTTCGACAGGCGCGCGGCATGACCTAAGCCAAAAATCACGTGGGAAGCGCGATCCGCGGAGCAGCCGCTGCCGCCAGCAAACTCCAGCAAAGCTCCCTAAACCCCCCTCCCTCTCCTCCAAATCATCGCTTCATCACTCACCAACTTCACTTTCGCCTCGATTTCACCTGATCTGGCGCGTGTACTCTATGTTTTAACCGCGATTCTGAGATGGTCACATTTGGTGACGTTTGGTGGTGCGAGCAAATCGCTCATCTCAACGACCACGCGTGGACGTGCCGTCACTCTGGGACTGCGCAATAGTCGACATCTTTCTCTCAGTTAATCATTCACTACTTTATTCACCATGGCGCAGACACGACACCCCCAGCAGCAACAGCAGCCGCCACCGCAGTTCAGCAACCAACCTTTCTCCCCTCCTGTCGCCTCGCCCTCCCCTCACCCGGCCTCTCCAGTCAACGGGGGCATTCCTCCACCCGTGAAAAAACCTGGTCTATCTCCACATCCTACCTCACAGTCCCCATATGCCTCGCCGAGCTTCAACACGATGCAACTACCTCCACAGAATCAACCCCCCATGAACGGTATGGGTATGGCACCAAATAGCATGCCTGCTACGCCAATTGCGCAACAAGCTGCTCCACCCCCAGGAGCTCCAGGCACCATGGGTCCTCCTTCAGTTCCACCATCACGCCCTGTGGACGCTTCGGAGCTCACGGACGTTTTAGCGTCATCGGGTATTGATGTCAGGGAGGAAGAAGCTTTTCTCACAAACAGCTTCCCTGGGCGACAGGCGCAGGCGCAGACGCCCTCGCGAGGCCCCCAGATGCAACAGCCACCCCCAATCAACACGTCTTTCACTTCTCAAGCTACGACAACTGGAACACTCTCTGCGTCGAGCAGTTTTAACGATTTGTCCCACGCCAAGCCGGCAGGAACGCAAGGATCATTCTCTACGGAGCCCACATCGCAAACCCCATCCACGATCAAGGAGCCTTCCCGTGAAGATAGTGAAGCGGCAAGGCGCTCGCAATATCATTTGCAAGAGCCCTTCCTTTTCGCAAAACTGTTGGAGCAACGGATTCAGAAGCGCGGCTTTGAGCTGGGCGTGCGCATTCCCTCCGAGGGCCTGTTTCATCCAGTTCCCGGTCGGCCGCAGCCTATCGAGGTAACTGGGCCCGATGGGTCATCGGTGGTTCGCACAGGTCAGACAATTTTGAACCAGGAGGGGGCTCCTTTGGTTGACATACTGAATCTCATGTCTCTCTCCTGCGAGGAGCGTTTGCGCGGGGTCATCGACTACTCCTCCACTCTTGCTCGCAGTCGCCGAGCACACTCACACGGTGTTGTCCCCGCAGAATGGCAAGATGTCGCTCAGCCTCTCGGCCCTGTTAATGGCAACACCGTCACACCTTCCAAGCGTATGCATTGTCTCTGGCCCTAAAGTGAACCGACCGTAATACTGACCTTCTTTGATTTCTCCAGGCCCTCGTACAGACGGCGATACCCCTTCCACCAAGCCGACCGCAGACAGATACCGTGGCCTTGTTGGAAAGGAAACGTCTTCGGAAAACCGACGAGCCGCAAAGCGCACAAAGCGAAGCACGAATGCAATCCTAGGTGAAGGTGCGGGCATACAATCCACTGCAGGCGATTTCACTGGGTCGGCGCCTTCCACCCCGATTGCCGAACGCGCACCCAGCTTTGACAAAAAGTCAATGTCAAAGAAAGAAGCTAGAAAGATGATGGACAACAAAGCTAGTGAAGCTCAGCAGCATCAACAGTCCGTCGAGACGGCCCGTCTAGCTACCAACAGCATGCTTTCGGGTCGCATGTTCGGTGCTAAGAAGTCCTATTCATGGCTAAAACCTGGCGGTTCGTCGAGCGGTTTCTCATCTCCATCCCGGCCTGCACCACCCACGCCGACTCCCGGGCCGGAGAAATCATCGACCGGCAAATCGGGAGAACCGGCGGCTGGTCCATCCAAGCGTCGCCTGGGCACTTGGAGGGAGGACCAAGAAAAGGGATCTGGGATCCAGGTTCGCGATATTCTCTTCATGCTGGAGGCGGATGGGCGAGGCACCAAACATGTGCAAAAGGGCTACTCGAAGGACCCAAAGGAGGACCGCGCGCCCTGACCATCGCCTTCCCCCTTGTAATCTTATTTTATTTTCTTTTCCCATTCTTGTCTAATTTGTACTCTTGGGTCATCTTCCGGGGAAGGGGTCCTCCTCGAACAGCAGGAGTTCTTTGCATTGGCTGCGCGAATTCGGTTCATGGCGTTGAGAGGTTTGCACGCGGGGTTGCTGGCATGTTTTCCTCGAATTCTTTTTTCTCTCTTTTTTTTTGGTTGATTTGAGCATCAATTATGAATGATAGAGGTGACCATGAAATGTTGTGGTTTAAGTTTGCCGTATCTATCTAGGGTACATCACCTTGCATACTTTTCATGTGGTGCTATTTGTAACTGGTCAGTAATGATTCAAGTAGTAAATTGATTGAAATTCACAAAGTCAACCAGGTCGATATCTGTCTTGGTGTATTCCACACATATTAAACATCTTGACAGTCCCTCATTCGATCTAAAACAAAAATAGAGTACCAGTAGTACCCTCCGGAAGTGGTAATGATTTCCCTCGCAGTGATTACCGGATTCGTGATAGTCCATGATGACTCCAATGGTTCCAACGGTTCCAATGGCTGGTGGCGCAGTGCAAGACCGAAACCACTTAGGGCTGAGCTTGTTCCCAGGTTGCTCCAATGAAAGTCGCAGTGCATAATGCGGGTTACTCAGAACTTAAGCATGCGCCCCAATCTCAATCATACCTTAAGGCTCACTTTCAGGATACCGTGTATGGCAGTCTCTACGTACTATGAAAATAAAGTCATTTTCAATCAACCAGGAGTGGTATATAAAGCCTGCTTTCCTTTGGCTTCTTCATCAAAATACAACAGCTTCAAGTTCAAGTTTTTCTTAACACATTCCTCTTTCTTATTTTACTTATTTTACTTATTTACTCATGTCGACATCTACCAGTACTAGTATTGGTCGTAAGGCCTTGCAAGGTCTTGCAGCAGGAATCGGACTCGTCTCCGAAGCAAAATCGGCACATAAATTAAAGAAGCAACAACGGTCTCCGTCGCCAATGGAAGAATTTCCTAAGAGCAATGATATGCCACTCGAGAGTGGTGGCCCTCCGATATATGAGTTGTCAACAGCGGACCAAATAGCCCCCAAATCCACCGGCATCGACACTCTAGAAAGGCAGTGGGCTCTTGATGAGGCACAGGAAGAACTCACACGCACATCTTCCAACTCCGATGTCGAAAAGGAAAAAAAGTCTCAAAAGGACGTCGATCAAGGCAATCTGGCACAAAGGTTTATTTCGGATCACCCTGCACCCCCGCCGTACTCTTTATATGACCAGTCTCCGCGACGGCAGCTGTCAGCACCAGTCGTGCTCCCTCAAAAACGACCCAAAGATCGCGACCGAGGCTTCATTCGGGCATATGCACCCACTCTAGGTGATTGCGGTATTGATGAAGGCATGTTCCTCGATTTCCTGGACACGGCCGAGAAATCCTGTCAAGCAACCCCGTGGCTGAATGCCATCAACTTGGCTTCTATTGGAACTATGTGGCTGCCAACTGTCACCGGCATTGCCGTTTCGATTGCTATTCAGCTTGCGACTGATGTTGCTATTGCTGCCGATGGTCGCCGAAAGTGAGATTCCCAGTACAAGATGTTCATGTTTGTATTGTCTCGATGATTAACCAGCGAGCGTCTAGGACCAATTCTTTCTTCGATAAAGTGAACAGGGAATTCTTTCAGCCCCGTGGCCTGTACTGTCTGGTGATGACATGGAATCCTGAGCTGCCGGATGCTCCCTCCACGGCCGTGGATTTAAATTCACTCGTTTCCAACGCAGCTGGCAGTGTCAGCACCCAAGGTTCGAACACATTCGGTCGACTTCGTTATCGCTTTAAGTCGTCAGATGGGAAGTCATACGGCAATATCTTTCCTGAAGTGGCTCCGCTCATCTTCCCCGAAATCGATCGTCTCGCATCGGATCAAAATGCGGGAAAGAAGCTATCTAAAATGAAGCGAAGAAAAGAATTCGTTGGTGGATATTTGGATAAAAGAGCCCAGGCTAAATTTGTGAGTACAAATAGGGCTTGAACCACTAGTATCTACTAGTAGTACCTATGCACAGGCTGACAACCTTCTAGACAGCCGAAAATCCCACCAGTCAACTAAATCAGGGCCCCAAGCCAGTCTTTACATCCCGGTATGCCGACCCAAATCATCCAGCGAGCAGCGGAGATCTGCTCGCTTTAGTGAGCGGAGGTCGTTTCACTATGGAGGACTTGCCACGCCGACAAGTTCCACAATCTCAATTTGAAGAGCGAGGTCAACGAGAAGGGCAAAATCACTACTATCAGAGTCGGGAGAATTCAAATTCGAATGCGCCAGCTCCACATGCCCCCCATGGAAGCCCATTTGGATTATTTGAAGCGATCAGTGCAATCAAAGATATCCGAAACCCTCAGGCTGCCAATACCGATCGGATGCCGAGACAAGATGCGTACTATAACTCAAATAATGGCTACTATGCACCTCAAGGTCCGCTACCCGACCGGAGAGAAGACAGAGGGTCGACCAACCCACTTTCAAAATTGTTGAAAAAGGTACGTGTTCCGAATATTTCTGAATGGGATATTTATTGGGGAAGTCGCTAATTTTTCACAGGAAGTAATGTATCTGGCGATCGTAAATATGCCTACCGATGATGAAATGCGGGTGGCTCAGAATGCACTGAGTCATGCAAACTACTAGAACTTGAACAATCTTAGAATAAATTTACCATATACCATAATATATCTTTATGTTCAATACGATAAATCACATATCTCACCAATTACATAGGATTATATCGATATTCCTCCCATCTCATCAGTTCGCCCGGGTGGTGCAGTCCCGGCCTTCCTCTTTGGGCGTAGTGCCATCCCTGGCTTTCTCACGTTGACCTTTTGTTCCCCCGACATTCCCGAACTTCACTTGAAATCAAACTCCACTATACTCCTACAACATCATGTTTCAATGCTCGCAATGTGAAAAGGCATATCAGAGGAAACCCCATTTATTGCGCCATCAATCTACCCGTAATTTCCAAAAATTCCCCCTTCCCTGGATGACTTGAACTAGACTAACGGATTCAGATACTCGTCAGCTTGCTTCCAGCTGCCCCTTCTGTAATAAATCTTTCTTAAAACCGTGCGTTCAACAGCTTAAATACGCTTCATCAAACCATGCGAAAGAGTTTAATTAACCTCTTCTGAGCTATGGACAGAGAGGTCACTCGAAGGCACAGTAAAGTATGCGCAAAAAAGCATAACCAACCTCCGCCTGTCGCCGCAAAACCAGGCAGGAAAAGGCAGTCATGCGATCTATGTTTCTCCACAAAGGCCGCCTGTGATAATAACCTTCCATGTATGCGATGCATCTCCCTCGGGCGGGAATGCATTTTTACAACCCAAGAGGCGCTTACGATCAATTCGGTATCCAACGTCTCAGTCTCATCAACTGCAACACCCTCGGCCGACGCATCCGAAGGCGGCGGCCCATTTTCATTCCTTCGTCATTTCGCAAATCCTACGATTCAAAAGGATCGACTTGCAATAGGTGAAACCGCCAAATACTCCTTGCGAAGGAACCTTGAAACCCTCTATTCGCGCCTGGAAGAGGCGCTGATGCCCACTGACCCTACACCAAACCCCCTGGGCAATTTCCAAATTCCCGACTTACCTTTTCAGATGGCTTCAAATGCAGATGAGTCGATTTTAACCCAATATCCGCACGAAGTTCTCTTCCCCTCAAGGCTTTCCAATCAACTTACTGAGATTATGACCGAGTTGGTTGAGACATCCAAATCCATGACACCCTCAGATGCCAGTCGACCAGAGACTCTCGACATTATGGAGCTCACCTCACTCCTCGGAGTGTCAAATATATCCGCTTTCATTTCAGCCTTCTTTCACTCTCTTCACTGGCACCTGCCAATCGTTCACTTTCCTACATTCGACCCTGGGAATGTATCCAACCCTTTGCTTCTTGCAATTTTCATGGCAGGAGCAGCATATACAGCCCCACTTGACAGGGCATCAATGTCACCATGGCTTCTTGATGTGGCTGAAGAGTATATCTTCCGAAAGGTGTCAAATTTACCCGCGACGCCCCCACCCAAGGACTCTGCTGCTCTTCTCCCAACCGTGCAGCTAATACAGAGTGCTCTTATCATCGAAATGCTACAATTTGGGAGAGATGATATGCTGACGAGGAGACGCATTCGGATTGTCCGTAACCCGTGCCTCGTCTCTACCATCAGGTCATTGGGTATGTTCCAGTCAAAGCGGCGAACGCCCCCGAAGATATGCGATGAACCAACATGGCGAATACTGGTAGCGGAGGAAATGTGTATACGGTATGTCTTCACAATAGACGAAACCGATTGAATCGTACATTTGCTGAAGATCCATAGAATTGCATGTTGGGTTTTTCTCGCAGATGGCTTTCTCACTGTCTGCTTCAAAAACCACCCGTCGTTATCGATATTTGAAATGAACTGCGATTTCCCTTGGAGCGCAGAGCTTTGGGAGGCCGAGAGTGCTTCTGCGTTCAGCAGAATTGTTACGATGAATCCGACTGAGAACCCACTTCCGCCCCTAAAAGAAGTTGTTACCCAACTGCTTGACACGCCAACCACCGAAGATTCAATACCATGGGGTCTCTCACTTTCGTCTGAACATCTCTTGATATTGATATACGGTATCATTTTACCCTAAGGATCTTTTATCCAACCACAAAACTAATTTAATTTCCAGCTATCAACTCCCTGGCATTCCAAGCTCGGGTTGGTCTTCTCAAATACCTTCCGCTCGATGCCATCGGCCGGGCCGCTGGCAACTGGAAACGAATTTGGGACTCCTTGATTGGAGCGGAGCAAGAGAAAATCCTTCATCTCGGATATCCGAAACATGCCGAAGAGTTGTGGTGGCTGTTGAAGGCTACATTAGAGGTTTCTGATAAGCCAGAAACAGGATTTGCGTATCTCGAGAGCAATGCTACTGACGAACTAGGGACACTGAACGACTTTATACAATCATGCTATCGCAATGCCTAATGAATTAAAGACATAAATATTACTATTATTATTACAAAATTAAATACTCGCTGGTTAACAAAAGACAGCTTCAGGCTTTCTTCTTCATCTCCAGTGCAGACTTTTCATTTGCCTCCATAAAGGCATCGCCCTTCGGTGTGCGATAGGTCCCTCCTACACGGTCCCAGAATGTCAGGAATTGACCATAGTTGTAGTTGAAATACAAATGGTGCATCGTATGACACGAGGCTCCATTTATAATCACTGATGATGCCATGTACTCGGCATCGTCTGATCAAGGTTAGGATTTTCTCCATCACTCGACTTCATTGTTGGAAAGGCACTTACGAATAAACACTGTCCACATTGTCACAAATGCAAATAGTCCTAGGTATGCACACTTCTGAAGAGGAAATAGCATCGGGAATATGTGGTAGGGGAGACTCTGCGCCCAACCGTCCAGTGGATGGAAGGCATAACTGGCGAAGGGAGTTGGAACAGCCCACTTATGATGCGGCTTATGAAGCCAGCGGTAAACACTGGGATGATGCTCGCTCCGGTGAATCCAGTAGATACCACTATCCGTGAAGAAGATGAACAGTGCATACTGGAGGTAGGTGTAGCCCCAGAACGGAGCCTCGCTAGAGAAATCGTAAAGTTTTGACCACCCCCGGATTTCAGCAAGGAAAAATGGCACGGTAAGAATTGAGATGACGGGGATTGACGATATTCCCTGTTTAATCTCGAGTTGAATCTGATTCGGGAGGTATCGTGGGTGTTTAAGTAATCGCTTGTCGAATATTGTGTGGTAAAGAATGAAACTTCCAACGAGGTACATGATCATGGCAAAGATCCTGTGAGTGAAGTATGAGCATCATTCAATAGTCAATGTGTGTCGTGATAGAGTGCCATTTACCATGCGATCAGAAACAAAGAAAACGACTGTCTGGCGATATCATCACGCTTCCAAACACTGGACTCTGCCCATTGCGATGGCTCCAGGGGATAATAAACCCTCACATGCCGGTTCAAGTTAGGATCTTGGGCAAATAAAGTGGAGTTATTAGCTCCTGCGAAATGATCAGGGGCGATGGATGCGTAGAATCGATCAAACACGAAAGTGTCAAGAACGTCAAGGAAGACATCCATGCTGGCGGTGATCTTTTTCTGGGGTGAATTAGTCGCAGATCTATGGGGCAGGGCCTACCTTTTATATTATTTGAATAGGGATGGATGCCTCATGGCGATTACCCACCCGGTGAATCCCTACCTGGAGAATACCTACACCTGAGCATTGCAGCGGGCAATCCCTACCGGCAAATACCCACACGCAAATATCCCCTTCCACCTTGGCTTTTCTCCATACTCCCCGGCCTTGCACTTATTTCTTATACAAAATGGCACTGCTATATCCTATATTAAAAGTTGCTATCAAATCTACACCTGTGTCCGACACCATCATGGTCAACTAACAGTGACGGGGAATACCTACCTGTGGCAGATCAATGCGCCCATGTCTCCACTTTAACCACGCCACAGAGCCGGAAGAAAGGAATCCGTTGTAGCGAGAGCCGTGAGTTTAATTACTGGAGAACATACGACTCTGTTGATTGAACATCAATACTCGTACCCCTATTCAATTCGCATGTGTTCGATTGTCATTAGCGGAGCTTGCTGTGATCCAAACATAATATCGATTCCCCCTTTTCCCGGATTGAACATCAACTTGAACTTCTTCCCAACTCTCCGACCATGCGCAGCTATTGTTTCGTCGCCTGCACATAAGCAACAACTTCTTCACTGAATATGTTGTCTTCCAGAAGTTGCTCGGCAGACTCGACAATCCATGTTTGAGAGTTGCGCTGTACTATCTTCTTACCGGGAGTCAACTAGAAGACATATTAGTTTGCCATGCATTGAGATGAATCGGGAGCAAGTTAAAAAGAAGGAGTAGCGAGGAGAAGCCTTGAAAATCGATTCTTGAAGCAAGTCGAACCGATAAAAATGAGGGCAAACTATAGCTTCGACTCGAAATAAGGAATGAATCAAAATGCGAATGGCTGAACAGGTAAGGTGCAACTAACCGTTTCATTAACAGCATTCAGGCTTTTACAAGGAGCTTTTATTTTGCAAACACTCTCCTCGAACCCACATCTAGGGATTTGATCAATGATTTGTTGGTCATTGTTAAACATTGTCTTTTCGTCAAAGTGCTCTCCGTCCACCCATTGAAGAGGAATTTTCGCAGTTGGCTGTTTATCGGCAGATTGCAAGTCATGGTTGCGCTCAATTTCAACTGAAAATCCATTCAATACATCTCCATTCGCTTGTATCATCACTCCGACTTCGGGATTTTCTCGTGATTCCACGAAATATGCCCAGTGGTCTTTGAACGGGGACCCGTTGTATGTCAATAGCACGACCATCAGTGCCCCTTGCGGACCCGTCAGATCGACTTCAGGCACTTTGGAGCCTGGTGGGCGAGAGCTCCTAGTATCTTCAGATTGAGAGGACTTTGCATTGACGTAGTCCTAGCTGTGCTTTTTCTTTGCTTTTAAGCCGGCAGGAATCAAAGAGAATGTTCGACATGGACTCCCCCACGCGCTGGAAAGGAGCATTTGACTGTGGCGGTTGCCTGGACATGGGTGCATAAAGGGTTGTTGCCCAATTATCCCCAGGCTCCAAATCCGCAGTAAAAAGGTCAACCCGTTTTATCATCAAAGTAACATACATTCTTGACTTCCTTGAGATTCCAACTCTCATAATAGGGCGTCGCATCACAATCAACGTTTGAAAAATATCACCAAGTCACATAATCACTCAAACTCGAGACTAAGCGGGGCCATTTTCTGTCATTCTCTAGATCGGGGATAAGGCAGTCCCACGGTGAACTGTCCAGCATCTTCCTGAGGAGCGGACGCAGGACTTGAATCAGTTCTTCGCTTTGATGTGTATTAGTTTGCACAGATAATACTATTAACAAGGTTATAAATGGTTCACTGCCTCATTTGGGCAAGTGCCCGATTCCGGCTGGCTGGGGCGATCTGACTGAGGCGGCCAATCGAAAGTATAGTTCGATCAACTTTATGGTCAGCTTACTAGGATAAACCAATCCGTGAAAGTACTGATGATCTTTTGAGTTCGAGGCTACTCCCACTCATTCAGGGATTCTTTGCCGATAATTTTCGATATCGCACTGGCAATAGAGGTCTCTTTTTCTAGATTTATAAAGCCGGGAACCAGCCAGGTGAATGTCTTCGATCGGCATCACTTCATCTTTGCTTCTGAAATATTAGCTTCGAAATTATTATGGCTACTTTCGAAGGCAAGGTATTTGCAGTCACTGGTACGACTTGTTCTATTGAGTGATGTTTCTTTTAGGTCAATTAGAATGCAGGTTGATCCTTTCTTTCAGGAGCCGGGTCGGGAATAGGAGCGGCCACAGCAAAAGTTTTGTACTCTCGAGGCGCCTCCCTTGCATTGTGCGATTTGCAATTCGAGGCACTCGAGAAAGTCGCTCAACAACTTGAGCCAGTATCTGCTGGCCAGCGTCTTTCTTATAATGCCGTTGACGTTCGCAAAACAGAAGATGTCAACCAGTGGACTGGTGGCATAATAAAAGAATTTGGCAGGTTAGATGGTGCCGCGAACATCGCAGGTGCTGTTCGAAGATTACCATTGGGAACGCTTCTAGAAGATACAACAGATGAGGATTGGGATTTCACGATACAAACCAATGCAGCCGGGGTGTGCGTCTCATCCATCACCTCACATTTAGCGATTGAAGGCTAATGAATCCCATTTTATAGCTTCAAATGCCTCCGTGCCCAGCTGAAAGCCATGAAAAACGGAGGCGCGATTGTCAATATGACCAGTGTGGCTGGTCTCGACGGTGCTGCTGGATGCGGTGCATATTCTCCCAGCAAGCACGCAGTAGGTCAGCCCCTAGTTGCAATGATACATCTTCTGAAATAGCGTTCTAGGTAATTGGTATCACGAGAACCGCCGCACTTGAAGCTGCGCCTAAAGGTATTCGGATAAATGGAATCGCACCGTAAGCAATCAACTCGTGATCAACTATAAAATGCTCCGCTGATTCAACTTGTATTGCTTTAGTGGCTTGATTGATACCCCTATGGCTGCTACAGATAATTTCCCAGTGGAGACTTTTCTTCAACAGGTGCCCATGAAAAGAATTGCGCAGCCTGAGGAGATTGGACGGATGGTCGCCGTCCTACTTAGCGACGATGCCAGCTATATGACCGGCGAGATAGTGCGGATAGACGGCGGCCTCCGGGCTTAAGTGGCTGGGCTACCAGCATGGAACATTTCCAGCTCTTTCTTTATGTTTGGAATTCCATATCATGTCCTACGTCTTACGCCATTTAGCTATGGAGCCTGGACAACCCTCCAAAAACTCCGATTACTTAGTTCTCGTCAAATAATATTTGAGTTTCTCGTGGCTGCTACTCCTGAATCCTTCAGTCTGCTATTGGGAGTACTTCAAAGGACATAATGACAGCATAAAAGCCCCCATTAGCCAAAGGTGATCTATTCGAGTGCTTATCTAGCTGATACCTACAACCTTGGGGGCTGTGCACTGAAACATAAAGGGAGAAAATTGCTAGCTCTATGTTCATGGAAGTTGTTTACATCGGTCACAAGAAGCCTCGCTTTTAGTTGTCCTTTGGCTCCGCCTTGATCTCTTTGTCCTTCGCCTCTGTCCCCTTGGTCTTTTTACGAGCTTCCTCTTCTTCGGCCGTTGGCTTACGGCCCCAAACCCGTCTCCTAGCAGGTGTCAGCTGATATCATAAATAATTAAAATGTTTGGTATCACTTACGCAACCTGGTAGATGTGGTTGCGAGGATTTTGAATCTCCTTGCGGACTTTTGCCATCAAAACCTGAACTTCCTCAACCGTCCACGGCTCAGGAACACCATATTTTGTAAGGAAGAACATTGCCCAACCCTCCATACCAGAGGTCCATTGGTGGTAGTGCAGTCTCCCAGCTTCCTTGAGAATTGGATCTTTAGCCCACGCACCGATCGGCCACTGGTACTCCTTCACATGGATATCAATGAAACCAGCCTTCTCCATTTCATCCTTCATATTATCAGCCCATGTGACAGGGCGACCCCAATTATCGGCTGCATCGCAGCACTGCAAGCCGAACAAGAGGCAACTGTTGTCATCGGGTACGCTGCCGTCATCACAGCGGACACGTGGGTTACCTTCCATTTGCTCAATCCAGCCGCCAGGTTTGATATTGCTATTTACATGTATCTTGTTAATATTGGGATCTTACGGGTCACCAGCTTGGGTCGGGTATAAGAGTAGGTGACCTACTCATAGCACTGCTTGTAAAACTTGTTCCATTCCGGAATGGTGAATGAACCCATCATTTGACGTAGATGGACAAGATCGAATTGGTCGCGCCATGTCCACTCTTGGAGTACATCGTCCACCTCCATAATGCAGTTAGGTGGAAGCCATGTCTCTGGTGGTGGGTAAAGGTCCACTCCTCGGACAGTCGCTGGTGATAATTAGAGAAAATATCATAGGTTGAAGCTAGGATCTGAGAACCCTACCATCCGGAAACATGTCGGCGGCATCGCTGAGCAATTGGGGAACGGTTAGCAAATATTACAATCACGAGGTCATAAGAACAAATCATATTTTTGCAACTTACATAGCCCAGGAACCTCGGCCAGTTCCAACGTCCAAAATATGCTGGTCTTGATCAGTGTCTGAAACATAAAGGCTTTCCTCGCAGCCAATTCCAGCAGATGCATACCTTGGGGTTGGCAACCGGGGCTTGAAAAAGCGGGTTTGGAGTTTCCGAGTCAACCACAAGATAGGTTAGATGACTATCGTGGTCAGCTTCGTTCTGTCTGTGTCTCTTGGTGATAGTCACCCTGCTTCGTAGCTTTCAAACTGCTGGTCGTCGGCGGGGCCCCTATGAAAAGGTTTTAGTTAATCTTAAAGTCGCGTATTTTATCAATTTGTAAATCTCACCAGTATTCACCTTCTTTCAGGTTCTGGTACCGGCGACCGTTCTCCATGATTCCTTTATAAATTCTCGACGAGAGCGACGTGGTCTCCCTAGAGATACAAGACCACTTTAGCCAACCAAATTCCGAGCGTAACATCTTTTTCTCCTTTTATTCATTTCGCCCCTTTTCTCTCCAGTGCAGAGTCCAACTCACGACTCGAAATCACTCGGGACAATTTCATCTTTCCCCTTATAATAATCGGGATCCTAGGTGCAATCGGTTCAGCGTCTATTCCGAGTCAACTCAATAGAAGCGTGCACTCACCACGGCGATTTTTTCCGACATTTTAGCGTTCAAGTATGTGCTCCGACTCGATCAGAACAACGTTTCTTTGACACTTTAGAGTCAAATAGGTTGGAACAATGCGGAGAGCGAAAGTTGCAAAACGGCGAGGGGCTCGTCAAAGACAAAAGCACTACCACTTACTACCACAACGCACTCTGTGGAGCCACTTTGCCTCTAACGGGAGAATCCGCTTCCTCCGAAGGGTGACCGAATCATACAGTTCGGAGTGGGGAGGCTAGTCAGTTAGTCTTCCTTCGACGGGTCTCCGAGTCTGCCGTTGATGTGAGTGTCTTTATTCTCGATTGCGTTCAGACGCAGGTGCACGCGATGTGCAAGAGCGCGACCTGTGCGTTGTCACAGCATCCACTCATGGCATGGACTGGTTGGAGTACGGGTATATTAACTTTAGAAGTATTTGATCTGCGTCGTATCGTATCAATGACAGGACGTTTTGCATGGATTCCCCGCCGACAATAGTACTAAAAACGTGGATGCAAGCTGCATAACTAGTATATTTATTACCTCCACCTCCCACATTGAAGGAAATGATTTTTGTCAGTTGATACGGTCACCTCGATACTCTCTCCCAGGGTCTGTTGATCGTCCTTCAGCTGTCATTGGGTGTTGCTCATTGTCAGCACTGCGCCATTGAACAAGGAAACGGGGCATGGTCATCGCAGGTCTCATACGCCTATATGGCTGGTATTTCAATATTTCGCACTCTTGTTTGAAGGATAAAGCGAGTAACCAACAATTTGTTCCAGGCTCACAGTGGCTGAACTCCGTATGCAGCCCCATTCCAATGGCTCGCTTTGTTTCGTTGCCGAAATTGTTGGCGGCCCAAGCGCTGGTCGGAGAAAAGGTGAGGGTAAACAAGGGAGACTGGCCGTCGATGAGAGATAATTGTTACCAGCCTGACAATGCGACCGGTCTGAAGTGCAATTAACACACCATGGGCTACTCGTATGAATGGTGAAACTGGGGGTGTCAGATTGACCAAGCGCTAGTCCCTAGCAACCGGAGTCCCCATCACGACGAGTATTCAATGATACCGTATCAGGGATAGCACCATTATTCCCCTGTGGCCAATCAATCAGCCTCGAGGATTTGATGAATGCGACAAAACAGGTTGCCGGTTCAGTTTAGGAGTGAGCAACACTAGACAAGGGGGAAGAGCAGAACTAAAGCTGACTTGCTCTGCTTCCAATGTACGGAGTAGTCCAGGCGCGAATCTTTGAGTTAAGGTTCATGTCATTTATTCTTTGTTCAATTTAAAAAGTTTGACAATCCATTTGAAGGCTCTTTCTCGGCTTTTCTATTTGTAGAAGCTCATCTCAAGTAGTAGTTGCATACCCAGGTGACCCAATCAAAGGATGTTGAAGATATCGAGCCTCGGGAAACTGGATGAATATATTGGACAAGTAGACTGAGACGAGTGCCGGGGATATTTTTAGGCTTAATTCCGAGTTATTGTTCAGGGTGTAGTAGTACTTAATATTACGCTCAACAGCTGGGATGACCCCAGATTCTGTGGATCCGTCCGATGTTCAACGCTCACACATCCCTCCGGGCTAATCAGTCAATTCTGCGACTTGAATAGTTTTTCTACATACTTCTGATTTATTTTTATTGCGAATGTATTCAAGTTCAAGTTGAACTCTAGTGTTCCAGGGTCTGGAACCCTTCAGGTTGTACTAGTAGTACTAAGGCCCCCGGGCCGGGGGGAGTAGTAGTCCCGGGATAATATATATATTTTGTCCTCTACACTACGACAGCTAAGCCATTCTCCCCAGGGCTCCCACTGGCACTCCATGGCAATGCCAGTGACACCACCTGGACATCTGGACATTCAAACATGAGTTAACCACTGGCACGGAACACTGAGAAAGGCAAGCCGGGTATAATGTTGATCTCCGCAGGTGCATAGAATTTGGCTGTTGTACTACTGGTGGTGGTAGTGGTACTACTTGTGGGGAGCCCACGTCATTGCAGCCCTTGCAGGTGGATGCGATGCACTTCCGAGACACTGCAGTAACTTGCCAAACTAATGAGTTGATGGAGTTTTAAGGTTATTAGCAAGTACTACTAATTCGAACAGTAACAATTAATTCCCTAATTTCCTAATTCCCTAATTCCCTCATTACTCCTCTGTGTAAATGATTTCTGCATTCGCTGACTCATCCAGTCAGGTGATCGGCCGTGCAGGTCCGGTGCAGTCTGCATGAGAGAAGTAGTTATAGTAATACTAGTAGTAGTAGTGGTGTTAGCAGGGATATTTATACCCAGGGGTATTTCTGCTAATATTTACTATATTTTGTTCATTTTACATGACTGCAATCCACTGTGTACAGCCCCTGCTACTAAGTATTCTATTTTCCTACGGGAGTAGTCCGCAGTGGGGGGGTCGGCTAAGCCAGGGCTAGGGTGACGATGAGATGAGATGCACATTAAGTATGGAATTGGGAAGGGAAAGGGAAATATGAAATAATCTAGATATCTAGTATAATAAAGAGTCTACATATTATAATGTATGTACCATACTATAGTATATGATATAGTATACTACTACATACCTATGCTAGTGACCTCGAGATAGTATATACTACTAGTACAGTATACTGTAGTCTACGTAAGAGTACAGAGTATTGTCCTCTACTAGTTAGTAGCATTAATAAATCAAGAGAACTTGAATACATACAAAAATATTCCTAGAATATAGAATATATTCTACTCTACTCTAGTATCCCTCATCCAAGGCTACCAAGTATACCTGGCACATTCCATTCTTCCCACCCCAGTCCACCCGGATCGGCTCTTCGCTCCATTCAGCATCATCACTTCGCCTCTTCCTCTTTTCCCTCCTCCTCCTCCCCCAACCAAACCCTTCCCCAATGTTGCTTGTTTCTTTCCCAATGACCTCTTTCTTCCATCCCCCTTCCTCTTGATCTTCGGAATCCTCGAGGAAATGCGTCTCGCTTGATCCGTGCTGTCCCTGCCGACCGCCTCGTCATTGTCACGTCCCAAACCCCCAACGAGAGAACTCCCGATCTGCCTCTCTCCCTCCCTCTCCTCTCCTCCCCTTTTCCCTCCCCCAACTCTATACCTTCGGGCTCTCGCGAGGGAATCACTGTTTCCCTCCATTTGAGTCTTAAATCTCCCCCGAGTCTCGTCCGTCTCCCGGCAATCCCCCCGCGATCAATCGGACTGAAGACTGCGACTCCTTCGCCCGCTACCGTTCGTGTGACGGACGGCACTCCTCCGTACACAAAATGTCCACGCCCTCCACGGCCACTGCAACCCATCCAACTCACCAGCATTACGGTTATCCTCATTCCTCATATCAGGCGACTACTTCATATCCGGCCTCCACAACCACCACCGCCGCCGCCGCAGGGGCTCGCCTGCCGAACCCCTACGCTTACTCGGTACCTTCGCCCACGACCACAACCCTCCCTTACGCCCAGCCCGCGCGAGTCCCTCCCGCGACCTCGACGCCCTCAGCCATGGCTTCCATGCCGAGTGCCTCCAGCGCTGCCCCGTCGCAGGGCTCCCGGCGCAAGAAACCCGATTGGGGTGAGTTCTACAAGAATGGTCTCCCCAAGGAGGTCATTGTGATCGATGATAGCCCCGGTCCGGATGGCTCCAAGGCGACCGCGGCACCTCCGCCGCCTCCTCTCCATGGTGCCTCAACATCGGCTGGTCAACCTTCGGTCTCAGAGCCTGCAGGCAAGAGGCGAAGAACCGGAATCGATAGCGCCTACGACATGGGTTACTATGACCGACCGTCCTACTCCATCAACCCGCAGCAGTACGGAGACAACCACCAACAACCACAACACCAACAGCACCAGCAACACCAGCAACAACACAACTCCTCCAACTCTCTCTCGACGGATCGAACCACCTCCTTGCATACCACTGCTCCTACGTCGCTGGGTTCCCAGGGTAGCTCCAACGGTAGCGCCGGGATGTACCACCCTCAAGATCCCAGTATCGGCCAAAAGCGCAAGCGAACCACCCGGAAATCCGCCCGGGATGAACAGAAGCGCCGGGAACTCGAGACGGTCAGCGATGCCTACCTCAGCTATGTTCCTCCGCCCAAGCCTATAATCAAGTCGAAGGATGTGCCGGTCCCCGTGGTTCGTGACGTAAGTTCCCACCTTCACACTCAGCTGATTTGGAGGGGGTAAAATTGAGTGAATTGAACTAACACACCAACCCACAACAGTTTGCGGCCGCCCGACACGAAAAGTACGACGATGACGATGGTCACTATATTGTCACTCCCGATGTGCCATTGACCGATCGATGTGAGTGGCGCGCCATAGATTGTTACCCTTGCTCGTACTGACTATTCCAGACTCAATCATCAAGCTCTTGGGTCAAGGCACTTTTGGTAAAGTTGTCGAAGCCTACGACAAGCAGCGGAAATCGCGTTGTGCCGTGAAGATCATTCGGTCAATCCAAAAATACCGAGACGCCTCTCGGATCGAGTTGCGCGTGCTGTCAACCTTGGCCTCCAACGACAAGAGCAACCGCAACAAATGTATACATCTTCGCGACTGCTTTGATTTCCGCAACCATATCTGCATCGTCACCGATCTGCTTGGCCAGAGCGTTTTCGACTTCCTCAAAGGCAATGGTTTCGTTCCATTTCCCAGCAGTCAGATCCAGCAATTTGCCCGCCAATTATTCACCAGCGTGGCTTGTGAGTTGATCCTGACCAGACGTTCGTGGCGATTTATACTGACCCTCTCCTAGTCCTTCACGACCTCAACCTCATCCATACCGACCTTAAGCCTGAAAATATTCTCCTCGTCAGCAACGCCTACCAGACCTTTACCTACAACCGTACCATCCCTTCCTCCTCCCACGCGAACCCCCGGAACGCCCGGCAACGGCGTGTTCTTCTCGACAGCGAGATCCGACTGATCGACTTTGGTTCCGCGACATTTGATGACGAGTACCATTCCTCTGTGGTTTCCACCCGTCACTACCGAGCCCCCGAGATCATTCTGAACTTGGGATGGAGTTTCCCTTGCGATATCTGGAGTATTGGGTGTATCCTGGTGGAGTTCTTCACCGGCGATGCCCTTTTCCAGACACACGACAACCTCGAACATTTGGCTATGATGGAGGCCGTTATTGGGACCAAAATCGATTCGAGACTCGTACGACAGGTCGTGCAAGGCCGAGCCGGTAGCCACAACTCGGCAGCCAAGTAAGCAGAATTCACAGTATGCGAGACTTTTCTTCAAAGACTAACAATCCCAGGTATTTCAACCGAAGTAAACTCGACTACCCGAACAATGAGACGACTCGGGCATCGAGGAAGTATGTCAAAGCGATGAAAGGCCTCACCGTAAGTGTCACCTCCGGAGCCAATCCACCAAGTATTTCACTGACCCATTCAAAAGGATTTTATTCCCACCAATACCCCCTTCAACCGCCAATTTCTTGACCTGCTGCAACGCATCTTTGTCTACGATCCCAAGAATCGTCTCACGGCGAAGGAGGCGCTCAAGCATCCTTGGTTCAAAGAGAGTCTGATCGATGACGGCACCGAAGCATACCGCATCGGCATGGGCCTGCATCGCCAGGGCCGTGGGTAATCAGACCGGTTAGCCACTTTGCATTGAGCATCCAGCTCTCAGCTCTTCCAGCATTTGGCGTCTCTCGGGTCCGTTTCAGGATAGACGGTTCGTTTTTTTGGGGATTTTAGGTTTAATTATTCAACCGGAGGGGATTTCACGGTGGGCGGGTCGGTGTTCTTTCAGGGAAAATGACGATTACGATGGTGCCCTTTGTTCTTCCACACTTTCTACTCTTTTTCAACCTCAGCAACGGTTTTCTCCCCCTTCATGGTGCTGGCCGAAGCATCTCGCGCGATGGGAGCGCGGTATCTTATGGTTTCTATCTATTCATTGTTTCTGCCTATCTTTCCGGCGCAGGTTATGTTACTGGTTGTTTGCATCTGCGTCTTATCTGAGTAGCCATGGGGCATTGGAGATTTCCCTGGCGACATTCTTATACCATGTTGAACGGTGATATCTGGGCGTCTGTGTGGAGTGGTGGAGATGTATATAGGCATAGGCCTGGCCGGACTCCATTATCATTGATTCTTGCGTTCTTCCTTTTTTGTAAACAATAACAATAGAAGCCGTCAGCTGTGATGATCAGTGATTCAGATTCGCACGTTCCTCTGGGTGTTTGTCTATGGTAGATGGTAGATGGTAGTAGGTAGTACTCCTTGCGTGGTATCATCCTCTCGTAACCGCATTCGACTGTCTCCCAGGCTACTCCAGGGCCACCAGTAATACTCTAGTAGTAATAGTGCTAGTTAGTACGTCAGAGTGAACCAGCTATGCAGTAACTAGTAGTTAGCGTCAAGTCTGGGGTTGATAACCTCGGACTCGGACTATTCTCCGAACATCTTCTCATTTACTACTACCAGCAGTACTAATACCACCTACTCCAATTCCAAGTCCACTCCAACTCCAACTCACCTCCAACTCCGGTAGTATATCTTCCACCTCACCCCAATGCATCCCACTGCACTTTGGCACCAAGTCCTTGCAAGATGAGCTCACACGCAAGCACAATCGATGTAACAGAACTTACAATCCCCACATTCCACGCCGCACTGCGCGAGGGGCGCACAACCATCACCGCCGTAGTTGGCGCATATCTATCCCGCATCGCGCAGCACGACCCAATAATAAAAAGCCTCATAACAATCAATCCGAACGCCCTAACCGAAGCCGCCGAAAAGGATGCTGAGACTGATCGTCTCCTCCAGCGCAATGCGGGGAGTACTAGCACCACAGCTACAGACATAGCTTCACTCCCCGCGCTCCACGGCGTCCCCATCCTCCTCAAAGACAACTACACAACCCACGACCTCCCCACAAGCGGCGGCGCAAAAGCCCTAGCCACATTAACCAGCAAAAGGGATAGCAATGTGGTACGAAAGCTCCGTCAAAGCGGCGCCATAATTCTAGCAAAGGCCAATCTACATGAATTCGCCCTCCACGGAACAACAACATCCTCGCTCGGCGGGCAGACCCTGAATCCCTACGATCTCACCCGAACACCGGGCGGATCATCTGGCGGGACAGGAGCTGGATTAGCGCTGAATTTGGGCATGGTGGGATGTGGGACTGATACGGTTAATTCGTTACGTTCGCCTGCGTCGGCGTGCTCGATTGTTGGGTTTCGGCCGTCCGTTGGTAGGGTTGATACAGATGGGATTGTGCCGGTTTCTGAGACGCAGGATGTTGCGGGTCCGATGGGGAGGTGTGTGGGTGATGTGCGTGTCTTGTTTGATGTGATGAAGGGGATTTCAAGCTCGCAAGGAAGTGAGACTGAGACCGAGAGCAAGAGTGTGTTTCGAATTGGTATTTTGGAGGAATATTTTCATCTGGAGACGCCGCCGTCATCATCTTCCAGCAATACGAACTTGGAATTGGAACCTGAACTCGTCGCCGAAAATGCCATCGTGCAAGACATTACTCGGAAAGCTTTGTCTCTGATCTCCTCGGTGCAAGACCCATCCAATACCAATATCAACCTCAACATCAGCATCACCCTTGTCCCTGTCCCAGCCAGCAGCCATAACGATATTAGCTGGAGCGTATCCCACCTCCTCAGCAACGCAGACACGCAAGCCTTTGAATTCAGAGAATCTCTAAACGAATTCCTTCAATCGGATCAAATCTCATCCCCGCACCCCTCCCTCGAAAGCATCGCTTCAAGCGGAGAATACGATAAAAAGGCCGTGACGGATGTATTCACCCTCCCACCCAGCGACAAACACAGATATTCGCGCCAAAGCTCGGAATACCAAACTCGACTCGCCCTCATCGAATCATTAAAGAATTCGGTCCGAGAAATGTTCGCCGAACACGATATCGACGCCCTTGTGTATCCGCACCAGCGCCATTTTCCTATTAAAATCGGGCCGACGATTCAGCCAGCGAGGAATGGGATCCTTGCTGCTCTGACGGGTAGGCCTGCTGTTTGTATTCCAGGTAAGTTTGTTCTAAAATCGACTCCGAGTCCCCTTCCCAGAAATGAGGTTAGAGAGGCATGATGCTGATGCTAATGCTAATGCGTTCCTTGTTTATAGCTGGATTCAGTCCTGCTACACCCGATGCCCCCAAGGGTGTGCCGATTGGATTGGAGTTGATGGGGCGAGAGGGAGGAGACGAGGTGTTGTTGGAGCTGGCTGAATTTATCGAGGGCATTCTCCCGGCGAGAAAGGTCTCTCATTTGAATTATACAGATGGGAGTCTTTCAGGATAAGGTCACTTCGATAGCTGGGTGAAACCATGTTACCACTCCTATTAGTAGTAAGATAGCCACTGGCACTGTCACTGGCACTGTCACTGGCACATATTGGAACTTGAATGCTTATGAAAATAATGTATTCCGAAATTGAATCAACTTTGTACTTGATATAAATCTAAATGAAGACGATCTAATGTAAATGCAAGCACAGCAAAGGAAATACCCCACAGCAACGCCAAAAGCAAGAAACCATCTGTCTGCCTGTCCAAGCCCTACTAGGCTACTACTATCTGTCCATCCACCAGCACTCTCCACCTATACTATATTGTCCACCTACATACCCCGATTAAACTCAACCATGCCAGAAGAACCACCCTTCTCCCAGAACTCCTCCTCCAAACTGGCCGCAGAAATAGCCTGACGCTGAGGGAAAGCCGCCAAAGCCAAAGGCAGCGCAAACAGCGAAGTCGTCAAAATAAGACCCAGATTCACAGGGAGAACCATTCGAGGCCGCGCCTTCAACCACTCAGTCTTCTCCAACTTAACCAGGATAAGAGGAGGCACAACCATAATAGGCGTAGCGTTCAACACACGGCTAATAGCCGTCTCGCCAACAGCCAATGTAGCAGCCTTCTTACTCTTACCCAGACTCTCGAGGGGCGGGGCATCGTCGCCGAGGGCTTCGCGCTTAGCGCGCTCCTCGGCTGAGAGGATGGGGTAGACGTCGATTCCTTGACGGATTTCCTCGCCGCGCATGAGGAAGACGTTTAAGGCAGAAGCGCTTGCGACGGCGGCGAAGGGCACCAGGCGGGATAAGATGAGGCGGGTGTTTGGGGCAATACCCTTCAAGCGGGGGACGAGGGCGTTCAGACCCAGGGCGACGGAGCACGAGGCTGAGACGGCCATGAGGTAGGATTTGGCAATTTGGGAGGTGGAGAGGGGGGTTGACTTGTTGGCGTTGGCATTGTTGATTGCGACGTTTAGGGATTGGTTGGTGATTTGCCAGAGGAGGGTTCCGGTTGTCTGGGGTGGAAGGTTAGCATAATGTTTGGCTCTGAGATAGATCTCGAGAGATCTCGGTCTTACTCACCTGGAGACCTGGGGTAAGCATGCCGCCAGTGACGACCAGGTTGGTCAGAACGTAGGCGGACATGCGGAAAGGGAGAGTGACGGCTTCGCCGGTGTCTGTGATAGAGAATAGTCAATGATGGAGTCCTCCGGGCTAATATCTCGCGGTATACCAATGCGTACCCGGGTGCAGGGTCGAGTCAACAACTTTCTTTGCCGCCCACAGATCCGGGGTCATGGCGGGGATCTTGTTCTGCTTGTACGAGGAGATCAGAGCCTTGGCCTCTTCCAGGCTCGCGGAAGAGGTCAACAGCGTCCTAAACAAATTCAATTAATCCCTGGTACTACTAGTACTTCCACACGCCAGCCACAGAGTGCGGCGGGCAGACTCACCGAGGGTCAGAGAGGTCAACGGCATGGCGGACACGGCCCCAGTAGCTCTTCAGATCATATTGAGAGGATGGCAGGTCCCGGGAACCGGGGAGTGAGGCAGACATGGCCTGTCTAGAAACGAAAGACGAGTTCGAGTGAAAGAGAGAATGTTTGACAATGACTCCAACTTTCGACTTGCGGGGGAAATTGGATTTCTTAATTTTACGATAAATAAAAGGCGGTGAGGGCGATAAGCCGACACGAACCGCGGACTCTTCGGGCGCGTTGCCGATGGGTTTCCAAGGATTGAGGCGATAGGAACGATTTCTATTGGGTCCCAGAGAGAAGATGGAAAAGTAAAAAAGTAAAAAAAAAGAAAAGTAACAAAAACAGAAAGTACATAGGTATCATCATGAAGGGGGTGGGAAACAATTAGGAAAATAATCGCGGGAGGCGGCCCGACTAAGTCAAAGAACCCGGCGTGAAGAACAAAAGAGAGGGGGTCGTAAGGACTCCAGTATATAGGTTAATGCAGCCACGGTAGGGCTACCGGAATCGAAAGGATTTGTGTGCTAGAGGTGATGGTGGGCCGCCACCGTAGCTTGATCGGACACGGTTTTGTCGGGATGGGGTTTGGTCACAAAAGAGACACACATAGAATGAGGGCAGGTTGGAGCGCTCTAGTCCAACACACTTGGTGTGTAGCCAATGTGTACATGATTCACTGGGTAATGTTAGTATTATCTTCTTCGGGGTGGGGGACGGGGGAGGGAGGATAAGTGCAAGTAGCCATTGGCCGAGAACTCACCATTGAATCATCAGATGACCGCCATTGTCCATTGAGCGACAGACGCAGCGCGTCCCGTTGCTAGGGTTGCTATGGCGGTCGGTGCTTGGTGTGGCCAGATCGGGGTCGGTCATAGTTGTGGGGGATGGGTTGGATTGACGGGGGTGAATATCAAAATCGCTATGAAGGCGAGGAGGTGAAGAGCGAAGATTGGCAAACGTATGTGAAGATCGTGGCATGCGAGCAGTATACCCGCCGGTTGAAGGTCTCGCTTTTGGAGCTCTGCCGCGCTCTTTCAATACTTGGCGCAGCGCATGTTGAGCATCGCCGCTATCCGAGTCGTCCCCAGGGAGTGCCTGCGAGGCAGTGCTTCCTCTGGTGTATGAAGCATCGGAGTGCAACAATGAAGAGTGTCGTTTGGGCGTTCGTTTCACGGCCTCGGGAGATCCGCGGTAAGTTGATCGACCAGTACCTCCCCGAGAAGATCCAGCCCAGGGAGACATGCGACCTGAGTGTGAGGAGCCCACTGTAGAAGTATATGAGCCCTTGGATGGAGGCCGAGAGCCGGAGTCGCTGCGAGACAATGGCGGACGATTTTCGAAAACAGGAAATGAAGATTGCGATCGATGAAGGACGGGATACTCTGAGTACTCTGCTGGGTCGACCTCACTTTCGGTAGCAGAGCCATCGAGGTCCATGCCCGTTAAGGGGTCAGTCAAACTGGTTGGGTTCTGATCTGTAGGCTTCATCTCAGCCTTGGCACGACCGTCTGAGCCAATGCTGAGCACGATGGATCGGGAGCGAGTAGGAAGGCTCGTTGCAACAGAACTAGATCGACTGAGAGGTGCAGGACGCATGGTCTTGACGGGAGAGCAGCGGCCTGATGCCCGGCCCTTGGAGGGACTCTTGCGAATACCGTTCGTCGAAGCCATCATGCTTCCAGCTTGACTGACAGGCCGCGATGCAGAGCTTGTAATAGCCGTATGGGTAGCACTTCGAGTCAGCCCTGGTCGTCTCCCTCGCGGTGTGAAATCGTCGTCTTCGTCCTCCTCCGAAAGACTCCCGAATGGTCTTGGGGGTCCTCCCGGCTGACCGAGGGCACGGCGCAGTTCCTCCCGTTTATATTCTTGGGTTTGGTGGTAGTAAGGTTGTCTGATACCGTTGAGAGGTCTTCGTTCCGGGGTGAGTTGAGGTCCACCAAATCGTCGAGCGGGTGAGCTGAGAAACATGGCTGGGTCTTCTGCCTTGGCGACAGGCACTCGCGGGGAGGTTGAGAAGGGGGCGGGAAATAATGCAGCATCAGTTGGAGGAGCGGAGGAGATTCCAAACGCTCCGTGGAAGTCAGGCAGATCCATGGAGCCATCGATGGCGGGCAATTGGGGGAAATGGGTGTTATTGAGAGAAGGGTAGTTGGAGGGTTTCTCAGCATGAGCACTAAGACCGGTACTGGGTAAAGGGATATCGTTGGAGGCCGTAGCATGCTGGTTCTGAAGAAGATGGCTCTGGTCCTGATCTTGCTGGTCCCAAAAGAGTCGTTGTTGCGGAAAGAAAGGCGAGCCCGTCGAATCCAATGAGGCCAGCTGGAAGAGGTCTGGTGAGGCCTGGAGGTTTCCGAACATTCGGGGCGAGGTTCCTAGTAATCGGCTAGGTGTCTCCAAATGTGCTCCTCCTTCTCCTGCTCCCCCTCCAATCCGTGGTGTAGCTCCCCTGCCGGCACCGGTCAGTGGCTCAAAGTCCGGAATCTTCCTTCTTGAGGCACTAGTGGGAGGAGGGGTCTGCATCGAGGCGGCCGACTTTGCCGAGTCCACGGTCCGCGGTCCATCCTCACTCATAGGGTCTAAAGGTCTCCCAGGGCGGATTCGTCTGACGGTATCGGTTTGGTCTGGGTGAAGGCCTAGCTTCTGGGGCGAACGAAGGAATTCGGGGCTGGAGGCATAAGGGTCGGCAGTGTCCCAGGTGACCCGGGGATCGAAGAAACTAGACTCGAGCTTGGGAGTGAAAGAATCGAGGGGTTGGGTGGTGGGCGTTCTTGTGGGAGTTTGTGGCTCGCCAGAGGGATAGCTGAAGCTGAACATGGCGGGGTGCATTAGCATCATGGTGTTGGAGGATGCCGATGGGAGAGAGCATGGCAGAGAAGTAAAAGACAGAAGGCAGAGGCAGAGGCAGAGGCCAGCACGATCAAGGCAAAGACCAAGTAGATTCTGCTAGGCACAAGACACAAGACAAGTAGACAGGAGTGTTCCCCGCACAGGAGGAAGGGGTAGCTGGTACATACCTGTGGACAGGGGGATCCCAACTCATGTCAGCAGGGCCCAGCAACCATGGGCCAAACAACCTTAAGGAGAGTTAAGGAAGGAATGCTCGGCAGGGAGCATTGAAGTTGGTGTGTGGTTGGTGGTGTGTGGTGTATAGGAGGAAGAGGTGGTGGTGGTAGTAGTGGTGGTGGTGATGGTGGTGGTGATGATAGGAGTGATGTAGTGTAGAGTGAGTGTAGTGATGGTAGTGAGAGTATAGGTAAGTATGAGTATGATTACACTCGATTGTGTAGAGTGTGTAGAGTGGTGGACCAGCAAAACTGAAGTGTTTTTCTTTTCCTTAGTTGGTCCAGATCGGATCTTTCTTTTCTTCTTTTCTTCTTTTCTTCCGTGGGGACTTTTTGTCATCCGATCCACTGTGTTTGTGCCTGGTTCCTGCATAAATCTTGCAGGTACCTGAAGGCTGACTGGTACTTTACATTTACAACTACATTGACACCTACATTTACACCTACATTTACTTACATTGTACTTGATCGAGAGTACTCTGCACTGGATACTCTGGACACTCTTCTCTCCTCAGCTCATCTTACTCTCTTTCAGCTGCGCCAGGACCCACGACCCCCGACCCTCCGAGCCCCGATTGGCGCCCACTCTCGAACGAGGGAGATGAGATTGGCCTTGGCTTAGTCTGTTCGTACTAAACCTAGTCCGACGGAGTTCTCTCGACTCTGGAGCACTCTGGAGCACTCATGACGACATTCATTGCGTGCCATGCCAGCGTACCAGCAGTGCCAGTATACCTCGACATCTGTATACAAGTATGTCAAAGATTACCTACTCATTGCTGTAAGCAGTACTCGTACTACTTGTACATATACTCCTGACACCAGTGTCCACTGGATACAGGAGTACTCCTACCCCTGCATCCCTGATCCCCGATCCGTGATCCCTGAAACCCCCCCTTGCTCTGCCAGTGCAAACCGGTTTCCCAGGCCGCTGGTTCAGCCTTCAGCCTCGCTTGCCGGTTGCTTGTGATACCATGAGTAGCACTAGTACTAAGACTATCCTAGTTAAGCTCCAATCCCTCTAGGGCTTCCATTTTGCCATGAACCAATACGATCGGAGGCCCTTTGCCTTTCGCCGATCATGGCACAAACGGCGTGGTACAAAGTCAATTGCCATTACCTTAACTTTTATCCGTAGAGTATCGTAGGTACAGAGTAGACAGGAAATTACTAGTAGTAATATTATCATAAGACTAAAGCTAATAATGCAATAATTCTAATATTTTGCATCTCTAATACACTTCTACTGTGTAGTATAAGTATAACTACATGAATAACTATAACCATCAGTGCCAGTGCTAAATGGGGCTCTCGCCGCCAAGACTTCCGCGGAGACACTTCACTTTCACCTTCACCTTTGACTACATGTTCTTCTCCAGCTTCACCCACCTTCACCAGGGAAATGCCGGTCGCATCTGAATGATCCTTTGTCCGGGGCAGATACTGTTTCTGCCCTTTCCATTCTTTGTCTTTCTCTTTCGCTTTGCTTCTTTGATCTTTGCCGCTTTATCTGTTTGCCATCCCTCTCTCCATCCCTTCAGCATCCCACACCATGCCTCCCAAACGTACAGCTCCGCGCAATTCTGGTGGGAAAAAGAATCATCGCAAGAGAACTCGTGGGAAGAACTCGGGGAACCCATCAAATCCACAAAATGAAGCCCCTCTTCATTCCTTGCTCGGGGGGTCTGACAACCAGCCACTCTCAAAATTGAATCGCCCACGCCCAAAGGGCTCAACCAAGAAGAAGCGGGGAAAACATATCTTTCTAGAATCCGATGATCCCCTTGAAAAGGTCAGTTCCAAAACCTAACCACAAAATTCCCATCAAAGCAATTATTCCTCTAACGTGACTTATGCAGAACATCGTAGACAAGTCCCCCATGCCAGATGGCTATGTCTTCGTTCCAAAAGGCGATGTGTACATCACCAGAAACTGTCGTATCAAAACCAAAGAATCTGACCAAATGGTCTACTCAGTCTGGGTAAGTCCATTCCCCCACCCCCACTGGCACCAACCACCCATCCTAACAAAAAGACCAGGACAAAGCCGGTAAACGCAGCTTTGGAATCCGAGTCCCATCCTCGATCCATTCAGAAGTATTGAAAACAGCTGCTGCAACAGCCGAATCCCGCGCCAAGGCCGTCAAAACCAACGACACAAAGGTTCTATCACGCGGGCGCCAACTCCTGCGCTCAGAATTCCCGTTAATGCCCGCGGCTACGTTGGACATTGTCATGAACCATGCCTTTCTCAAGGGCTCCGGCCGCGTTGGTCGCACTGGTATGACGACTGATAAACGTAAAGCTTCGCTGGCCGTGGAAGCTCATATCAGACATACTCACACGCCTTATGACTCTCTTCTCGATGGTGGGATGGAGCGGAGCGACGCCCGTAAAAAGGTGTGGCCGACCGTCAAGGCCATCAAGAAGTCGTGGGAAAGTGGTGGTGATGTTAAGGGTGAAGGAGAGCAATGTGAGAATAGAGAAGGGAGTGTGTCTGTCAGTGTGATATCGATATCCTCGTCCTCTTTGCGGGCTGAATCTGTGCTGTCTGTGGAGTCTGTGGAGTCTATGGAATCCATGGAGTCTGTTTCAGCTGCATCTATGGAATCCTTGGAATGGATTTAGGATTTAGGATTTTGGGATTTTGCATTGTATTGCATCGCATTTGGTACATTAGGCTATGTCTGATATGAATCATGAACTTGAACTTCTAATATGGAATAGGTAGATAGTAATATTGATATTGAGAACTATCTCCTTCGCCACAAATACTGGCTCTCAATTAAGTCACCGGGCAGCAATAGTCACATCGGCCATACCATACCACTCTAATGAAAATGGGTTACTTCCTATTCATTCACTCTCAAAGTTGCACCTTTCTGACCCGCCTGATCACCTTCCTAAACAGCCACCCGCACTTGAAAATGATCATGCATCCACGGCAAACCAGGAAACCACCCCAAACCCTGAGCGTCGTGAATCATCTCGATCATAAAATGCAACCTCCAATCCGCAATAACCAGCGCATCCTGCCGATCAGTCGAAAATGTATCGATTATAATCAGCAACACCATGTTCCTTCTCACGGGACGCTGATTCGGATAAGAAAGACGTGTCGGCGGGATGGGGGTTTGAGCACCCGTACGAATGCGCGCGCGTGCCGTACGCAAGATTTCCAGGTCCGGCATACGTCCCGGTACCGGGTTACGGATTTCAACCTCAAATGTGTGTCGGAAGAGTTGGTTGTTCCCGATGTAGCCGCGTGGAGCTGTCGTGCCTGCCGCCGCTACCTGGATCAGAGATTGAGGGGGCTGTTGGTGGTGCTGGGGAGTGTCAATGTCCATTGCGTCTGGGTCCATGGGTCTTTGGGTCGGGTATAGAGGTGAGGATGGAGATGATACGGAGGCGAGATGGGTCCAGGCGAGGGCTTCGGGGTTGGTGGATTGGGATTGAGAGGTTGCTATGGTCAAGGCGGAATTTCGGACTAGGTCTGCGCGGGATTGTTCTGGGGTTGGTCGAGCGTGGGGTGAGTGTTGAGTTGTCACTCTGTTCAAGTTGGTTACAGCTCGATTGTTGTAGATGCTGTGGTTGCTGGCGTTCAAGGATGTCTGTCCGGTTGTGGGATGGGGTTGATATCGGGCTGTTATTGAATTGGTTAGTGTGTGCTTTCAGATGAGAAGATGGTTCGGAATTGATGTTGCCTAGGCGGCTGCTTGCAGGTGTTGGGAAGAGTGAAAGGGCATTGTATGGATTGTACCTGTCCCTGTCCCTGCCCCTGGCCCTAATCTTGTTGCTCGTATGACTGGGCTGGATGAGCTGCGGCCTTGGCCACGACCACGACCATGGCCACGATCATGGCCACGATAAGAGGTCATGACTTTGCAAAGTGATGCAAACTCACTTTAGGGAAAGGAGAGGCTAGTGTGCCCTTGACAAATGAAGTAGGTGATTGAGGTGGGGTGAATGTATAAAGATGGTGAAGGTGCCCAGATGGTGAAGTTCAGGCTACAAAACCAAACACATAAAACGCTCGCGGCCTGGTCTTTTAAAGCTCAGTTCTAGTAATAGCAGTACCAGTCAGCCACTCACTATAACTTACTGATTTTCATAGCTGCACCTGGGCAAAAACTAGGAATTCCACACCACTTTTGACTATTGGAGTCTGCTAGTAGTACTTCTACTATCTGATATCTTGAGCAATTGGTCCCATTTTGTATAGAACAGAGTTAATGGGCTTAAAATAGTACCTACTCAATAGCACCTGGTAGCAACTAGGACTAGTATTATTGAATAACGTTTTACTTCCTGCTGAACTAATAGTATATACTACTAGTACTATAGGAAGTATAAGCTATTCCTTATCAGATTTTTTTTTCCTACCCCTACTCCTACTACTCCCACTACTCTAACTCTACGAGTTCAAGTCCCCCAACTTTTCTTTTCTTCTCTCTCTTCTCCCTTTACTATTCTCCTACTCCAAGGCTATACTAACCACTACCACGCTTAGTTTGCTTAGCAGTGGGGGCGACTCCACACCGCCAAGAAAGGGTCCACTGCCATTGCCCACTGCCTTTGCTGACACCAAATCCCAGTGTCCCTGACTTTCCATTCATTCTCTCCCCGATCATGGCTCATCGTCCACCATGAGGCGATTTCGACCCGCTACTTCCAGCCGGCGGAAATACTATGTCGTGGTTGCTCTGCTGCTCGTCCTGGTGCTCGTCAAAGGTCTTCCTTCAAGTTGGTTGCAATTGCAATCCACCCTCCAGGGCCACGCGCATTCGCACGTGGCAGATCAACCCCGTTACCTCTACCGCTCCACATTCCGCGACAATCCAGACACCGCCTATGAACAGCAGCTATCCCAGGCATTGCGCGACATTGAGGAACAGCAATTGACCTTGCATGGTCCCGCCGGTCCCTCGGATACTATATGGCAGATCATCCTGGGCAAAGACCCTGGTGCCGAGGAACGGGGTCCTGATTCTATCGAATTTGAGGAGAAGAACTCCGAGTGGAAATACAAGGTAGGTTATTTTTTTATTTTGTTCGCGTCTGTACGGTGGGTGCTAACTTCAACCCTCTCAGCTCGCCACCACCGAATGGGCAGAAGAATTCGTCACTATCACCCTCTCAACCATCCCCGGCCTATCAACCTTATACCACGCCTACCCGCACCATGTTCTCCGAGCTGACTTGCTTCGATATCTGATCCTATGGTACTATGGTGGCTACTATGCCGACACCGATGTCTTCCCGGCCCGATCGATCAAATCGTGTCCATCACTGCAGAAATCGGTATTTCAAACAGACGTTCCGGACATCTCGCTCGTGGTCGGCGTCGAAATCGACGAGCCATTCGCCTCGGCCCAGAAGATGCACGACTGGCACTGGGTTCGAAGCTACGGCTTTATTCAATATACCATGTTTGCACCGCGCCAATTCAGCCCACTACTCAGAGAAATCATCGTGCGCGTTTTGTCGCACACGAAACGTCACCTGGACGAAAGCAACGTCTTCCTCGGGGCCCGGTATAACGAATTGACTACGTTGGAAATCACCGGTCCGGGAGTCTTCACAGATGCGATCTTGGACGTCTTATCCGATACACTCCCGGCCTCCCACCCATTTGTTTCCGAGTCTGTGACCGCCGACACGGGATTGGGCGAGTTAATTTCGCCGGCGACAGGGGGCCTGACGCAGCGAGTAACATGGGCCCCGTTCTCAGGGCTCAGCGCACCCCGCTGTGTTCAGGGATCGGAGGCCAAGGCAGGGGCGAATCTGGGCGGGTTGTGTGTGTTACCTATTAATGCGTGGGGTAATGGACAACGACACAGTGGAGCCGAGAACTTTTTCAGCACTCATGCTTGTATTAATCACCGTTTTGGTGGGACTTGGAAGCCTTGGAAACAGAGTTGGAAGAAGTATCTCTTTGGTTAATGGTTAAATACCCCCTTTCGAGTATGTGAATTGTTTGTATATGTACATAGTTTTATACATTATATCCATAGCGGGAGTCTCATGAGACCAATGTACAAATGCTGCTTGAATCCTCTGCAAAACTGCATAAAGACCACGTGAAGGAAACAGCTACTAGTTCTATATAATAATAGTAGAGTTTCTTTCAGGCCTTGGGCAAGACTGTCCTCCAAGCCCGGGCTCTCGTGAGCCATTATCGTGAGCCATGCGAACGGCCCGCCCATTGGGCCCCGAGGTCTGATTTCAAGTTGAGTTGTTGCTATTTGGCCCAACGGAGAGTAGGATCAGGCTCTCAAGGCTTGTGCGACGTGGGAGGAACGCACCCCTCTAGTCGGGTCTTGAATGTGAGACTCCACCGGGTTTGCTCCGTTAAATCAGTCGTATCAGCCCGGAAGGATCAACGAATACCGGGGCTTGGATGACCTCAGGGTTGACCACGAGGCGGAAAGGCTAGATGCTTGGAACTAGATTTGATTCCTCCGATAGCCCACTCGAAGATCTGAAGGTAATTTGCTGGCTCACGCGGAGGCTGAGGCCATGTGATCCTGCAGATTGGCGGAGAGAATGGATACGAGATGGTCAAACTCAACATGCCGTAGACCAAGTTTTCCGAGTTGGACACGGCTGTGAAGACAAACTCAGGCCCAGCATGAAGTGAAGCCTGTGAAAATGCTTTTTAACCAATTCTCTGCTTCCGACGCACCCAAACTTCTTTGTCGTCTTCGATGTCCGTGACATCTCGCAGCTGGACCTCCCACACCTTCAGCTTGTAGCTACCTCGATCAGCCTTGCCTGTGATGATATCGAAAGACCAGTCATGCTTAGGACACATGATACCGGTGGACAAGGCGATTCCAAAATCCTCAATATCAAAAAGATTGCCCTGAGAGAGGGGGAATGCCGAATGAGGGCATTGCTATGCAGATTTAGCTCGGGTCAATCCTCACTGCAGGGGAGCTGTCATTCTACTTACATGGTCAACGGCGTGGACCTTTCCTTTATACTTAAAAACAAGAACTTGATCTTTCATTTCCCCCGGCATGTCAATATCTTCAACTTGTTCTGAGGGCCCACCCTCCTTGGGGACATTGAAGGCCTTGCATCGAGGTGCAATCCTGTAGTTCTCGTCGTCCCCAAGGTCTGGGAGTTCGGAACTGAGGCCAATGCGCTGCCAGGCTGCTCCAACCTGCCTCCTAAAAGGATTAAACATGTCGAGATGACCGAATGGTATTTAGTTTCCTGGTACTAGTTAGTTGGAGTAGACCATTGCTAGACAGCGATATGTGGTTGAGTCTCGCCCAATCAGGAAACTAGGGCTAACCCCGCGCTATTCCTAATGCGTGAAACTTCGGAGCTCTCCAGATCTTTCAGAGATCTTCCAGTTGGTTTCAGATCTTCTCATCGCCAACCCCGCGCAATGGAGCACCCAGAACTCGTGGAATCGCCGCGCAAGCGGCAAAAGACCGAAGCTGTTGCTGCGACTGATGGTGCAGTAGATGCGCTGCCGACGAACAATGCCCCGACCGAGAATGCCCAGACGTTGAAGGAGCTCGAGGTCGGTATCACCGAGTTTGTGACGGCCAGCAATGAAGGATTCTCGGGTATTCTGAAGAAGAGGTGAGAATTGGAGGTGAATCCAATGACAGAACCTTCTTGCTAAGCTTCTCATTTCAGGTACACCGACTTCTTGGTCAATGAGATCTTGCCTTCCGGCGAAGTTCTGCACCTGCGAACTACTACCCCTCCCAATTCCACGAAGCAACCTGTTGAGCAGCCAAAGGAACCAGTACCGGAACCCGAAGAACCCGCGCAAGAGGAAACTCCTACCGAGTTCAATGTATCCGAGGAGGATAATGCGTTGCTGACGGAATACCTGGGTGCCGACAATGCCGTTGCAGCCATCGATCTCCATAAGCGCGCCATGTCATCACCGAAAGGAAGACCCTCGGAGTTCGGCAAGGTCACTGTCTCCGTTTCCGACCGGGAACTGCGCACCAAGATCCACCAGACTCTCCGTCGTGTCTTCAATGCCCAACTCGAGTCCTCCACCGACGGTGATGGTAATCTCGGTATCACCGCGGCCAACAACCGCTTCAAGCGTAAGCCTTCTGGCGCACGTCTTCGTGGCGGTCGCGCCTCTGACGGCGGTCGCATGAGCTGGGATGAGCTTGGTGGCCCATACCTGCATTTCACCCTTTACAAGGAAAACAAGGATACGATGGAGGTGATTTCGTTCATTTCGCGCACAATGAAGACAAACCCGAAGAGCTTCCAATTTGCTGGAACCAAGGATCGACGTGGTGCGACCGCTCAGCGTGCATGTGTCTTGCGTGCACACGCGGAGCGTCTAGTCAACATTAACAAGACTCTCCGAAACGCTGTCCTGGGCGACTTCGAGTATTGCAAGAATGGCCTGGAGCTTGGTGATCTTGGCGGAAATGAATTCGTCATTACCCTACGTGAATCTGAGATCCCCGGTGTTGATCTGAAAGACCCCCAGGGTACGATTGCCAAGGCCACTGAACTGATCGGAACTGCGCTTAAGAACCTCCGCGAGAGAGGATACTTCAACTACTATGGTCTCCAACGCTTCGGTTCCTTCACAACCCGCACAGATACAGTCGGTGTCAAGATCCTGCAGAACGATTTCGAGGGAGCTGTCGAGTCTATCTTGCACTTCCCCCCTCACGTTCTCGCTGCGGCCCAGGAGGGCGAGTCCTCAACAGCACCTATCAGCTCGGATGACAAGGCGCGCGCCGAAGCCATCAACCTTTTCCTAACCACCGGAGGCATCAATGATGCTTTGGCTAAGCTCCCGAGGAAGTTTTCCGCCGAGGCCAATATCATTCGTCACCTTGGTAAAAGCAGGAAGGACTACCTTGGCGCGCTGCAGACTATTTCGCGCAACCTGCGCTTGATGTACGTTCACGCGTACCAATCACTGGTCTGGAACTACGCAGTCAGCCAACGCTGGCGCCTTTACGGTGATCAGGTTGTGGAAGGTGACCTGGTTATTGTTCAGGAGCACCGCGACAAAGAAGCCTCAGCTCCCGAGCCCGCCGGCAACATTGACGCGGACGGCGAGATTATTATTAGACCTGAAGGCGATGACAGTGCCGCCGCTGCCGAGGACATGTTCACACGTGCGCGAGCCCTGACGGCCGAAGAGGCGGCAAGCGGCAAGTACAGCATCTTTGACGTGGTGCTTCCCCAGCCTGGATTTGACGTGATCTACCCCGCCAACAAGATGAACGACTTCTACCGTGACTTTATGGGCAGCGAGAAGGGTGGCCAACTCGATCCGTTCAACATGCGCCGCAAGTGGAAGGATGCCAGTCTCAGCGGAGGTTACCGCAAGATCCTGAGCCGCATGGGCGCTGACTACTCCGTTGAAGCGAGACTCTACTCCGAAGACAACGAGCAGTTCGTGCAAACAGATCTGGAGAAGATGCGAGGCGCCGTCGAAGAAAAGACATCAGAGCTCGAGGGCGACAAGCTGGCTGTTGTGCTGAAGTTCCAATTGGGATCGAGCCAGTATGCGACCATGGCTCTTCGCGAATTGACTAAGGGCAAGATCCAGGAGTACAAGCCTGACTTTGGTGGTGGCCGTTAGTTTTATTCTTCCGAAATTGAGCGTGAAAAGTTACTTGATTGTACATATCAGAATACATTGGAATTGTTGAAAAGTGATGACCTATCCCATGCCTAGTACAACTAAAACTACAACTAATTTCGCAGCTACGGGCCTATCTTTCAAGTTCTTGGTACAGGACAGGTGAACTTGAACTTGAAACTGAAACTGAAACTGAAACTGAAACTGAAACTGAAACCTAGGGAAGGTATATCAAATGCCTTTTCCTGTACGTCACAGGTGTCTCATGGTGAGAATCAAGCCAAAATTGAAGGCTCGCCTTAACGCCGTACTCAGTAGATATGGGAAAAATCGCAAGAGGGCCGTGAAGCCTTTAAAAGTCGTATATAAATGCCTTCATCGCGAATGTCCATTATTGTGACCATCCCCGTGCTCATTTTCATCGTCCTCAAACGAGGAAACAGACGACATATCATCGAAATCCCGTTCACGATTCCGTCGCTCATTCTCATCAGATACAATCGAAACATCGTCATCATCATCATTGGAACCACCACCCCGACTCTCGAACGGCATTCTAGGCGTCGATGTCCTAGACGCAGACCCACTGAATCGAGGCAAGTCATGTTCCGACGCACTACGTCTCTGATCCAAGGGGACAGCAACAGCGAGTCCAAGTTCCGTGTGCGAATTATCAACCACGGTCCTCGCCGTCGCAGAGCCAGAAGTCCGCACACGTTCTTGATATTGAGGTACTTGGATGACTGGTAGATGGTGCATACTAGAAGTCTCTGGGCCAGATCCTTCGATCTTTTGCAGAGCCATCAACTCTGCCGTCGAGAGGGCTCTTGTTTGGCCGGTTGCAATGTCGTATTCTGGTTGGGCGTTGCGACGTCTGCGACGTCTTCGGAAGAAGAATGTTAACGCTGCGATGATGAGGAGGCCGACTATGGCTATTGGTAGGGCGATGGCTAGCTTTGTGTTTGTGGAGCTTAGACTGTTTGAAGCGCCTGTGTCTGTGGTATCGGTTGGTGCTTCTGTAGCTTCAGTCTCAGTAGTAGTTGTTATTGAAGAAGATGAAGAAGATGTTGATGATGATGTTGTTGTTGTTGACGACGATGAGGTCGACGTCGAGGCTGTTGTTGTGGTTGATGAAGGTAATGCTACTACTGGAGGCGTGGATATCGCGGATCCCGATGCTGGATAGGTTGTGAGCGGGTATGTTGCATTAAAAGTGTCGTCGTCACTGCTTGATATTTCGAGTTGTGTGTATGGTATGTATTGAGGCTCACTTGATGATTCTGATAATGCTGATTCCAAAATTGTGGCCCGCTGACTCGCCTCCGAACCTGAACCATCTGCTGGGCTATCTGTTTTTGATGCAGTTTCTTTGGTTGTTTTCGAAGGTCCTTCAAGTTGGCCAACCGCCTGTGTGGACTCGAATTCTATATCGGGGTTAGGATTACGCCCGAATCGAACGATGCCAGCTAGACCAGCCTCACCTCGTTCGACTATCTGGATGATATTCTCCATGGCATCCATGATGGTCTATTAAGAAGAAAAAGCGGGGACCTGGGGGCGGATTGGTTTTAAGAAAAGTCGTTCGAGGGACAAAGACAAGGGGCACAAAGGATGATGGGGCCAAGACGTAGTTGTTCGAATGATCATGAGTTATCGCATGCGCTTTGTTCGCTCTCGAAGATTTCGGGGTAGACTGTATGTTCCAGGATAAGCTCATATGTGGTTGGAAGTAGTTGAAAAATATCAAAAATGTGGGACGAGAAGATGCAGCTGTTCATATGACTGGGATCAGACAGCTGGAGGCATGGAATACGGCCGTTGGGCGGATCATCCTAAGTGGGGTTTGCTGCTAAGCACTGCCTCGAGGCGGCTGGCAAGAGCTCGAACTACTCATACGAGATGGGCGTGAGGACAAGGCTACGGGTGTCATAAAATCCTGATCTGCATTAATTATGGGCATCAACTTGAAGTGTACGATGGATGGCATCTACAAATCAACGCAATATGTGCTTACAAAAACATGGGCTTTACAACAAAGACCAGCTCCACCATAGCCCTTTAAAGGCAAGAAAGAAACATGTCGTGTTGGTGAAGCTGACGCTGTTCTATAATTAATTCCCCATGAGCCACGAATCCTTTGGGGGCCGAATATGCAGATCGGCGTCAACTCTAACTACATTGCGGTTAGCCCCACGCAAAGTGAGGCTCCCATTGTTGCTCAGGCGGCAGGGGGAAAACTGATGGGCATCCGTACGCCATTCTTACAGGTTGTTTCTGGAAGATCAATGGAATGTCAGACAAATAGCGCCCTCGCGAGACCCTCCATCCCCACCTGAAACACGAGGAGGGAATTTCTCAGTGGAGCGTTGATGGCCTATTGGTCTCTATGTACTGAGCATGACCGAGCCGGGTTGATAAATAATTACAGCCAAGCTTCTTGTATTTCAAAGCTCGATTTTACTTTTTTCCATTCTGCGCCTGGGCATTTCCAACGCGACAACTAGTACTATGTTCGCGCAAATCATAGTTAGTTGGTTGCTAACTGACATGTTGGAGTCCTGGAGCTTCATTAAAGTTGCTTTGAAGATATAGTGGATTGTGTGGCTCAGTTATATGATGTTATATACAGACTGTATTATCTTGATGCTTCATTCCAGGCTCGTCAGACATGCCAAAGACTCGGAGGGGGCCGCCAGAGAATGAATAAACATCGCATCCGAAGAAGCCGCATTTTCAGAAAATAGAAACTCTGCAGAAAGCTTCCTTTTTGAATATTCTATTTCCCTTTATGTAGCTGCTTTCCCTCACAGATTTGCAACGAAAGGTTTGCGAGGGGTAGTGCCATTCTTGATCATAGCACTGAGCTTGGCAGCCATGGCTGCAATAGGCGCGGTGGGATGTCCACTGATCTGTTCTGGGAACACGCTGGCATCCATAACGCGAAGCCCATTGACACCATGAACCTTGCCTTCGAGGTCCACAACGCTCGAAGCGGGCGAGGGTCCCATACGCGCCGAACCGACGGGATGGTACAAAGTGAAGGCCTTCTCATCCATAAATTGCAGGAGCTGCTCGTCGGTGATATTATCGATATTGCTGCTTGAGTAGGGCCACCAGTACGAGGTCGGATCGTCATTTACCGGAACGGGCTCAAAGTACTTTTTGAAAGCGGGGCTCTGGATGATTTGGAGGCATACGCGAAGTCCGACTAGGAGAACGTTTCGGTCATTGCTACCCTCGTCGCTCAGATATTTCGGGTCGATGATCGCTAGATCCAGTCATTTGTGGTTAGCACTGAGACATTATTCGAGTAAATTGGAAAAAGCAAGATAGTCTAGTTAACTTACGTGCATCAAATGCATCTCTGCTCTTCAAGGTAACTGTGCCATGGCTTTGCGGGCGAAGACCAATCGGAACGATAGAGAAAACATCACTTCCATCCACGGGCTTCTCCTCGCCATGATGAATAAATGCAAGCGGAGCACCGATGAGTTCAATGTCCGGGGCATTGTCCCCAGAGGTAAAAGACTTAGGACTGTTCTTTGTTTGAGAGAAGTAATGATCCGTCGACTTGATAAATGCCGCCGCCTCGCCAACATTGCTTGATAATGGGCCACCGCCCGTAAGAAGCCATCTTGCTAATGCTGGGATGGCCTTGATATCATTTCCAAGGTAGTCTAGCGTAGTGCCGCTCTTTGCCTTAGCAATTATAGGTGTCGTGCAGAGATGATCTTTCAGATTGCGACCGACCGCATTGTTCTCTTGAACAACAGGGATTCCATGAGCCTTGAGCTCATCCGCCGGACCAATACCACTGAGTAGCAAGGTTTGGGGTGTGTTAACCGCTCCCCCGGAGAGTATAACTTCGTTTCGCGCGTGAACTTGGAAGCGCTCCCCACCCTGAGAAGTTTGAAATTCCACGCCAATCGCCGTTGGATTCTTGCTGGTGATCGTATCGAATAATATACGAGTGACCCGGGCCTTGCATGCGACATATAAATTTGGTCGGGCCAACACCTCCGGGGTCAAGAAAGCAGTGGCTAGCGATGAACGTTGTCCCTTGGGATCGACAAAGGTCTGGAACCTTGTTACACCTAGAGTGCCCTGGTGGGTATTGACGTCCGCGATGGCCGGAATCTTAGCATCTAGACAGCCGGGTATAAAGCCCTTTTCGACAATTTCTGATAGCCATGAATAACCTGTCTGCCATTTCCCAGAGGTGCCACGATGCTGGGAGTCGATGGCCGGACGATTAGGGTTCGGGGTAAACCGCTCCATGTCTCGGAGGTAGGGAGACAGTTTGTCGTAGCTCCAGCCATCACAACCATGAACTGAGGCCCACTCATCGAAATCGGATTTGGAGCAGTGGTGGTACATCATTGCGTTGAGCGAGCTCGAACCTCCGAGGATCTTTCCCCGCGGCCAATACAACTGCCGATTGGCGAGCTCCGGCTGTTCAACCGTGTAGTAGTCCCAGTCATGCTCCGTGTGAAATAGCTTTGAGAATAGGATGGGCACTTTCGTTTCAAAGACCTTAGTGTTGTCGCCACCGGCCTCGAGGACCAACACTGACACATTTTTGTCTTCGGAAAGTTTGCTGGCAAGGACACAGCCTGCCGCACCGGCACCAATAATTACTTTTCAATCGGCAAAACAGATTAGTTAGGGTTAAATGAATGAACACCATCTGCGACATACCATAGTCGTAGCTCGCAAGACTCCGCCCAGCAGTCGCATATGTGACAGGTGGACCTGTTCGCAGCTGCGGGGTTGCATAGTGCAGGGGATTCGTGAGCGGGTTGCGACCCATGATTTTAAATAACCAGGGGGGATATCTGCGAAGAATGCCAGGAAAGGGCCGGGCGAATGGTACTTTTCACCCTAGTCAGCTCAGAGCTTTCAGCTTTCCTTTATATGACTCTTGCGAAAGAATGGCTGCTCCGCAAACCTGCCGAAATGCGGGGAAACTCGGTTCCACCGAGATCACAACTCGGAAAACGGTCTTCATTTTGAGATTCGTGAAAAAGTTTTTTCACATGTCTCACTATGGGCCCAGAATCTCACCATTGGATCTTTACAGTTTCAAAATGGAACCGCGGTGCCGCAAAGCCTCGGAGCCGACGCTAAAGTATGCGCTTCCTCAACGATTTGAGGGGGAAAACCGAGTCTGATTGGTCGAGGGCCAATAAATGTGGAGCTTATTCACCCGTTGGTGCAGGTCTTACTGCAGCAAGTACCTGCAGAGCATGGTTGATAAAAGACATTGGCAGGGTTCGTGCCTAAGTATAGCCGTGAAGCATTTGTATTGCGGCTATGATTTATTGTATAACAACGACAGACTAGTATTTCACTCAAGTCTTCCATCCAAGGTGCCATTCTACTAGTAACTAGTACTAATTAGCAGTACCTACGCGTACCAATATGTCGCGGCGGGAATGCATTTTCTTGTAGGGCTCAAGCACCTAGCTCCACGAAGATATGATGACAGGCAACGGATAAGGCGATTGTAGTACTGGTATTAAACTACAGTGTGGTTATTAGCGAGCTTTATCAAAAGTCTATTTGATTAGTTAATTATCAACTCATTGAATGCCTTCAATATCAGGCATAAACACACTGCCTCTTTGGTAAACCACGTGATGTGGAGAAAGCGGGGACAAGAGGGGGGCGGTGTCGTCACTGCAAGATTCGAACTGCCTCTGCCCCAGGGGTGGAACTCAACTCTCCCCTGAACACACATTCCCTTGTCATCGCACAAGTCATCATGAGTGGTTTCAGCAATGTTATGAAAGGGGGCTGGCACCCCGAAGGAAAAGGTGGCAGAAAGGAGAGCTGGCGCAATGATTTCAAGGGCATCAATCAAGTGGTGGGTTCCTCTCCTCTCCTCCCCCCAAATTTGGGGGCCTAGCCTTGGCTTCTGACGCTAACTTGCATGGATTTGATTTGACAGGCTGGATGGATGGGGAAAGGGAAAGACCCCAATGAATCTGAAAAGTCCGAACACGTCTCTCGCCCATTATCCTCACTGAAGGATCCTGGCTTGTTTGCTCCTCCTCCCAAACACATCAACTACCATGGAGCGGCCGCTGTACCCAATCAGACGACTCCAGATCGGAGTGGTATCGGGGCCCCGCTCACCCAGGATCAAGTGAACCAGCAGAATGCACACCAAGAACAGGCTATCGCAGCGGAACAGGAAGCAGCGGAGAAACCGAAGCCGCCTCCGGTCCCATATCGGGTGAATACCACCGGGCTGTCAACAGAGAATCTGCCCCCTCCGCCAGTTCGACGTCTTGAATCGCCGAGCTCCGGCTCATCCACCAACACCGCGGCGGCATCGAAGCCCAAGCCTTCCCTCCCTCCTCGGGTTCCGCCCCGGAACATTCCATCCCAATCGCAGGACGATGTCCCGCCACCTGCCTATACCCCAGTGGCGCCACCACAGTCTGACGGATATATCAACCAGGAGGCTACATCACGCCTGGCCAACGCTGGCGTGTCAGTCCCCGCCTTGGGGATTGGCGAGGCGAACGATCAATCGTATGCGCAGACCACGGCCGGCGATGCACCCGTCAATGAATTACAATCCCGCTTCTCGAACATGCAAACCGGACCAGCCTCACGAGCTGCACCTCCTCCTCCCCCGGCCCGATCTTCCACACTTCAATCAGCTCAAGCATTCAAAGACAAGCATCAAGATAAGATCGACATGGGCAAACAGAAGCTCAGCGGCGCAGCTTCGGGAGCGAAAAGGTATGTCGATGACTACCGGTCTCCCTCTGCTGCGCCGGGTTCTCCTTCTCCTGCCTCTGGTCTTCCTAGAGACGTAGAGGAGTCATCACCTCCCCCACAAGGAAGACTTCAACAAGCTCAAGCATTCAAGAACAAGCATCAAGATAAGATCGACATGGGCAAGCAGAAACTTAGCGGCGCAGCTTCGGGAGCGAAAAGGTTTGTCGACGACTACCGATCTCCCTCTGCTGCACCTGCTGCACCTGCTGCACCTGCTACACCTCCTACACCTGCTTCTCCATCCCATACCTCTGGTCTTCCTCGAGACACACAGGAGTCGTTACCACCCCCACAGAGCAAACTTCAACAAGCTCAAGCATTCAAGAACAAGCATCAAGATAAGATCGACATGGGCAAACAGAAACTCAGCGGCGCAGCTTCGGGAGCGAAAAGGTATGTCGACGACTACCGATCTCCGTCTGCTACACCAGCTTCTCCATCCCGTGGCTCTGGTCTTCCCCCTCGGGATGCGGAGGATGCGTTACCACCTGCTCAGGGATTGCGGGAGCGACATGCAGACAAGATCGACTTTGGCAAGCAGAAATTAGGTGGAGTGACCTCTCGTTTCAACACGATGGTCGAGGACCACAAGTTCAACGCTGCGGCGAACAAGCGGATGCCGCGTCCACCCGGTCCCAGTTCTCCCGCGACCAGCTCGCCCGTCGCTCTAGCTCCAGCTCCAGCTCCAGCTTCTAGTCCCCCCGGCTCGGCAGGAACCGGCGCTACGATTGAGGCTCAAGCCCGTAAGAAGGCGCCCCCTCCCCCACCGCCGAAGAGAGCGGATATGCGGGCACCGGCCAGCGATTCGCCAGGCTCGTCGGCGACATCGACACCGCCACCAGTACCACTCACCACAAAGCCCCGCTGAGCGGGAGTTGAGTGGGGTGTGTACATTACCCCCCACAATTTTACGTCCATGAAATGTGGGCTATATAGTTTCAAGGGTCTTATGAATAGAATTGGAGTTGATTGAGTTGAATTTGGTGGAGTTAGTACAGTAGAATACAATAGCTATCACTTATACGATATTAGGCTGCAACTTGAATAGCTACTCAGTACCACAGTCAGTCTGCCCTATGTAAGACATATTCAATATTCTCCTTAGGATCTCGGCAATGGCCTCGGCCGCATGTGAGAAGACTCGGAGTGATGCGATCGACTAGTATGACGAATGCTTGGAAGCTGTTGGGATTGAGGTGATAGCGGGAGATCCGCGTGATTGGTCCCAACAAGAGTCGATCATCTGAAATTCGAGGAAGTGGAATTGCGCCTTGCTCGTGCGCGTTGTTGTTCATGCAGTGAGTGCATTGAGAGTGTCTTGCAGTGTAACCCCAGATTGGTGGGTGGATGAGTAAGTGGATGAGTAAGCAGAACCATACAAAGACACAATGGAGTACTACAATAGAGTCACGAGACTACCTTAGAGAACTGTATAGTAGTAGAATGTAGTAGAATATAGTATATTCTAGTAACCAATATCTATACTGTATAGTATATACCACTATATACTATAGTATAGTATTATACCCCAGGTCTAGTAGTACTCAGCTGCGCTGAGTACTGACTACCTCGGCTGGCAAAATCCCAACAAACGCAGGCTCCACTTTTGATAACCTCACCTTTTCACCTTTTTACCTTTTTATCGTGAGTGGATCCCTCCCCAGCATTCTTTTTTTTTTACTATCCAAGTCTTTGTCTTTCAAGTTGTCTTGTCTCTCTTATTTCCCTGCTATTCTTTGATCCAATTCCTCTATCCCACTGCTGCTATCCCCCGCTGCCCTCGGTCTGGCGCACACCATGTACGACCTCAACTTGCCCACTCAGTTCGGCCAGGCCACCGTTCGCATCGCCTTGCCTCCGGCCTCCCTCCTCAAGTTCCCTCCTACCGAACTACCAGAGACCATTCCTGCGCCTCATGTCTCCGAGTTTACTTGGAAACAGCCCTTCAACATCCCCAATGGCCTCTATACCCAGCTTCTCGACGTGCGCGTCCCCATCACTATCGCCTCCGTCTATGCGATCACCGTGGTCGTGATCAATCGCATCAACAAGCGTCGCGGCTATAAACCTTGGGGCTTCAGCAATACTCCCCTGTTCAAGCTCTTCGTCATCCTACACAATGTCTTCCTCGCCGTCTACTCCGCCTGGACTTTCGCCGGCATGTTCCAAGCCTTCGGTCACTCTTGGGCGGATCGCGACCAACCCAATGGCCTCGCGGGCGTTGTCGATTCTCTCTGCAAGATCAATGGTCCTCGTGGCTACGGTAATGCCGCCACTTACAGCCCCATCACCGACCAATGGTCTATTCCCAACCCGGCCTATCAGTTGACCGGTGGCCAGCCCGATCCCTCAGATGTCGGTCGTCTCTGGAACGGAGGTCTGGCCTACCTTGGCTGGATCTTCTACCTGTCCAAGTTCTACGAGGTAATTGATACCGCTATTATCCTGGCCAAGGGCAAGAAGAGCTCCACCCTGCAAACCTACCACCACGCGGGTGCCATGATGTGCATGTGGGCCGGTATCCGCTACATGGCTGCGCCTATCTGGATCTTCGCCCTCGTCAACTCGGCTATTCACGCCATGATGTACACCTATTACACCTTCACTGCTCTGCGCATCCGCGTCCCTGGTGTTATCAAGCGCAGCTTGACCACCATGCAGATCACTCAGTTTGTCCTCGGTACCAACATGGCCGCCGCTTACCTCTTCGTTCACTACACTATCCCCTACCCGGCTGGTAGTGCTGCTCTGAGCCACTTGTCCAAGGCTGCTCCCGCTGCCGCTGCTACTGCCGTTGAGGCTGGTGTTCTTCCTTACCTTAAGAAGCTGGCTTTCCGCGCCGCTGGTGCGGAGGGCATCGCCGAGAATGTCGGTGGTGCTGTTCCTGCTCCCCTGACAGGATACACTCAGCAGATGGTCACCTGTATGGACACCACCGGCCAGGCGTTTGCCATTTGGCTCAACGTTTCCTACCTTCTGCCCCTGACCTACCTCTTTGCTCGCTTCTTCGTGCGATCCTACCTCAACCGCAAGCCCTCTAAGCAGCCCACTCATATGGAGGCCGCCGAGAAGGCCGGTATGGATGCTCTCAAGAGTCTCAGCCGCGAGATCAAGCGTGCTGCCATTGAGGGTGAGAACAGTGAAGTCACTACCGATGACGAACTTGTCAAGGCCCAGGTCCAGAAGATCAGCGAGGTGATCTCTGTTGCCCAGGACTCCCCCGTCCGCACTCGCGCCTCTGCCGCCAACAAGGCCAAGGCTACCTCTGCCACAACCAGGCAGTCTACATCTGATGAGGGCTTCTCTACCGTGCCAGCGAAGAAGGGTGCCAAGAAGCAGGCCAAGACGGAGCAGGCCAGCTCGAATGTACCCGAAACAAAGGGGCAGAACCCGTTCGGTGTTCTGGATCGTGGCGCTTGATTTGCCCGATCTTTCATAAATTATCTCACCGGGGAGCATCTGCCTCGGTGAAAACCAATTTCTCGCATAGAAAAGTCGGAGTCTAGGGGTTTGGAGCTATATCCTTATTCGTTCCTAAGCGATAAGAGTTTTGTTGCCGCATATTCATCTGCTCGAGCAAACCTCCACTACTTCCTCGGCCGATCATTGACCCAATCATGTTCAATGCAGTTCAGGTGATTGAACGCCGACCACCGGAAAGAGAGCCATTCCGACAAGGAAGAGCCTCTTCCCGACAGGACCGAGCTCGATCTAGAGACCGAGGGGAATTCTTCGGGTATACTGCTCGGAGATTTGCCCTTTTGCATATAGTTGATGGCATGGCTTTTTTTATTTTTCTTTTGCGTTTAGATCAGCGATACGACTGGATGTATATTATCATTGGAATTCAAAAAGCGAATCATTTTATTACCATTATCATCATGACTGTTTCTTTTCTCGAACTCGGACTCGGACTTCTTCTCCCCAACGATCGTACGGCGAATGCTCCATCTCCATACTAGTGCATCCAATTCCCGAGGTCATTTCCACCGAGACTTCTGAGTGGAGGAAAATTAACGCCGCGGGTCGACGATGCGGGGAGAGCTAAAATACCAACTAATTACATTGGTGCTTCGCTTAAGGCTTTGCTAATTAATTCTGCAGGAAATACTCGGCATTGTAACTAGCATCACCCCACCGGGAATTGGAGAAATGCAGCCATTGTCGGGGTTACTAGTACTAGTATAAAGTGGTTCGCATGCAGGATTGACCGCATCCCATCAAGGTCGCCTGACAATTCCAGTACTCGGCCGCTGCCCGAGTTACTTCAACATGGCGAGTCTTACGCGCATGCTGTACGGATTATGGATAACTTTGTTTCTATGCCTTTCTGCTGCCGGCGAATCATCAGTCTCCGAGTCGACCCAATGGCCGCTCCAGGACGATGGGCTGAACAAAGTAGTTCAATGGGACCATTACAGCTTCCAAGTCAATAGCCAACGCATCTTCGTTTTCTCGGGAGAATTCCATTACTGGCGCATCCCGGTCCCAGACTTGTGGCGCGACATTCTCGAGAAAATTAAAGCAGCAGGCTTCACAGCTTTCGCATTCTATTCCAGCTGGGCCTACCACGCGCCGAACAACCACACACTTGACTTTGAAACCGGCGCTCACAACATCGTTCCTCTTTTCGATCTTGCCAAAGAGCTGGGGCTATACATAATTGTACGTCCTGGTCCATATGTCAACGCCGAAGCCAACGCCGGTGGGTTCCCACTTTGGCTCACGACGGGTGAATATGGAACTCTGCGCAATAATGATACGCGATACACAAAGGCGTGGACGCCGTACTTCACCAAAATGTCCGAGATTACCAGTAAATATCAGGTGACTGATGGCGAGAATTCCATCGTCTATCAGATTGAAAATGAGTACGGAAACCAGTGGGAGGGCAGTGCGACGGACAAGATTGCCAATGAAACTGCCATCCACTATATGGAGCTTCTGGAGGCGAATGCGCGGGCCAATGGAATTGTCATTCCACTCACATCGAACGATCCGAACATGAATTCGCATTCTTGGGGAAGTGATTGGTCGGATGAAGGCGGGAATGTCGATGTCGCTGGTGTTGATTCTTATCCATCGGTAGGGATTCTACCCCCATTCACTGAGGCTCATTCATACAAGTACAGACGAACTAATCTATATTATATTAGTGCTGGACCTGCGACCTCAGCCAATGTACCGCCACAAACGGCGAGTACATCGCATTCTCGGTAATGGATTACTACGATTACTTCCAGGAATCACAACCCTCGATGCCAGGCTTCATGCCCGAGTTCCAGGGCGGTTCTTATAACCCCTGGGGTGGACCAGAAGGTGGTTGCGCCGAGAACTCGGACGCAGACTTTGCCAATTTATTCTACCGTTGGAATATCGGACAGCGAGTCACAGCCATGAGCTTGTACATGTTGTTTGGAGGAACGAACTGGGGATCCATCGCTGCGCCGGTGACTGCGACTAGTTATGATTACTCGGCACCTATTTCGGAGGATCGATCGATCGGGTCGAAGTACTACGAAACAAAGCTCCTGGCGCTCTTCACGCGTAGCGCGAAGGATCTTACCATGACGGATCTCATTGGAAATGGTACGCAGTATACGGACAATGCTGCTGTTCGAGCTTATGAATTGCGGAATCCGGAGTCAAATGCTGGTTTCTATGCGACATTTCATCTCAACACCTCGATTTCCACCAATGAGGCATTCCATCTGAAGGTTAATACCTCTGTCGGAGCTCTGAATATCCCGAGACACGGTGGAAAGCTCAGACTTAATGGCCACCAGTCTAAGATCATCGTCACTGATTTTAGCTTTGGTTCTAATAAGCTCATTTACTCGACGGCAGAGGTCCTAACCTACGCCATCCTCGATAAGACCCCGACCTTGGCTCTTTGGGTTCCTACCGGCGAGTCTGGAGAATTCCATATCAAGGGCGCAAAGAAGGGTACGGTTAAGCGGTGTGATGGATGCTCGGGAGTCAAGTTCTGGAAAGAGAACGGTGGTCTTACGGTCTCCTTTACGCAGTCATATGGTATGACCGTTCTGGAGCTTGATAATGATGTTCGAGTTGTTCTGCTTGACCGAACAGCAGCATACAAGTTCTGGGCACCGGCTCTAACGAATGATCCTTTGGTCCCAGAGTCAGAGAGCGGTACGTGATCCATCCTTGGCCCCCTAATTCCGAATTTCCTAACAGTTGGCACAGTCCTTATTGAAGGACCCTACCTTGTCCGTGGTGCTAGTCTCTCTGGAAAGAAGCTTGCTGTGACTGGCGATGTTGTCAACGCTACCTCACTGGAAGTATTTGCGCCAAAGGCTGTTACTTCTATCACCTGGAACGGAAAGGCAGTTAAGACCCACCGTACGGAGTATGGAAGTCTCAAGGGTCAGCTTTCTGCACCGAACTCGGTCACTTTGCCGCAGTTTGGAACATGGAAGTCGAAGGATAGTCTCCCAGAGCGATCCACAGAGTATGATGACTCTGGAGCAGCTTGGGTTGGTATGTTTATTTGCTTTCCCTGATTCAACTTTCTCTTACTAAGGCTTCACTCTATAGATGCGGATCATATGACAACTTTGAATCCTAGAACTCCCACGACACTGCCTGTGTTATATGCTGATGAATATGGTAAGAAACCCATTTTAACTGTTACATGACCAAAAGTCCATACTTACTATGGCTTAGGATTCCACAACGGCATCCGTCTCTGGCGCGGATACTTCAACGGCACTGCAACCGGGGCCTTCCTCAATGTCCAAGGAGGAGCTGCTTTGTAAGAATCTCTCTTCAATTGAAACCGAAATAGCAGTAACTGACAATCTCGCCCCTCAGCGGCTGGTCTGCTTGGTTAAACGGCAAATTCCTTGACTCGTTCCTCGGCGATGCCACCACCGAACAAGCAAACCTCACACTTTCCTTTTCGAAAGCAACTCTTAGCACCGACAAGCCCAACGTCCTTCTCATCGTTCAAGATGACACCGGCCATGATGAAACGACTGGTGCTTTGAATCCTCGCGGTATTCTCGAATCTCGTCTCATCGGCTCTTCCTCCGGCTTCTCGCACTGGCGGATAGCCGGCACAGCAGGCGGAGAGTCCAATATCGACCCTGTCCGCGGTAGCTGGAACGAAGATGGACTATACGCCGAGCGAGTCGGGTGGCATCTACCTGGGTTCGACGACTCGAACTGGAAGAAGGTATCTGCTAAAAAGAGCAGCCCCACCTCTATTCTAAGCGTCGAAGGTGCCACGATCGAATTTTTCCGAACGACCGTCCCACTCGACCTCCCTTCCAACAAGGATATTTCCATCTCATTTGTCCTATCTACCCCATCCACCTCCAGCAAGGCCTATCGTGTGCAGCTATTCGTGAACGGATACCAGTACGGCCGATATTATCCCCACATCGGCAACCAGGTGGTATACCCGGTCCCGCCAGGAATCTTGAACTACAAGGGCAAGAATACTATTTCCGTTGCTGTCTGGGCTCAAACAGAGGAAGGCGCTAGTGTTGGTCTTGATTGGAAGGTTAACTATGTTGCTGATAGCTCGTTGGATACAAGGAATGTTGGTGGGGACGATTTGAGACCCGAGTGGACAAAGTCGAGAAATCAGTATGCCTGATAATCTGGTCTCAACACCTCCACTTTTTCTTCTCTTGCTACGCTGCCAAACAGCCAAACAATTCTAAGTTGAATATAGAAATTCAAGACAAGATTCTCTATGTCGTCATGAAAACATTCTGATTCTAGTCTGAGTAGTCTAGCTCTAGCGCGTAGGTGATCTGGGCCAAGCATTGCTTGGAAGATATGATCTCTATAGGAATATCTTTGTTTAAATGAGGAAACGGAAACCACGAGTGCTGGCCGTTCCTGGAACAGCACCCTCGACCTGCTCACCGCGGTCCAACTTCTTGTTAAGACGAACAAGCATGAAACGGAGGACGGTTGCGGAAATGATGGCAACAAAGGCAGTAGCACAGTTGACTGACATGGCGGTGACTAACGATAATTGTTAGACGCGGTATGATACAAGGAATGGATAGACACTTACTAAATCGTGGCTTGTCGCTATCGGGGTACATGTAACTGGCATAGATACTGCTAGCATTGCTGACACAGTTGATTGCGGCGAGTGCAGCAGCACGTTTCGATGCAGGACGGGGAAGAGTGTTCGAAATCCAGCCTAATGCAACAACGTATCCAGAATAGAAAGATGGCACCATGAGCATCATCGACACGTATCGAGGCGCGGTATCCGTGGTTGCGGCAGCGATGATAAACGCAGCGACGGAAACGTATAAAGGAAGTGTAACATGGAAGTATCGTTCTCCAGTACGATCAGAGTGCCAGGCGTTGAGAAAAGCGGTAATCACAGCGAGACAATAGGGAGGTGCGGTCAGGAGAAGAGTTTCGATATTTCCGTAGTTCAAGGTTTGCACGACAGTGGGGAAGAAATTGGTGACGGAGGCAGAGGAGACGATGCAGAGAATCATGAGCATCTAGAAATAATTTACCATTAGCCTGAGTATTTCCGAGCTGATCTAACTTTCTGAATGTACGTACCAGAACCCAAGTCTTTGAATCGGTGAATGCGAGCTTGGCGCCATGCAGGAAAGATTGGTCCTCGCTGTTCACCCAGTCGTCCTCGCCAATATCTTCCTCCAGACGCCATGCCGCGAGATCTTTCTCCTCTTCTGTGAGCCAAGAGGTGGTACGAGGGAAGTTGGGCAAGATGAAAATCGAAATGAATGCGACGACAATAGTGATAGCACCCTCGATAATGAACAACCAACGCCTAGAATCGTCAGGTCACATTGACAACTGTTATACATCAGAATATCTTACCATGCACGTAGTCCCTTGACATTATCCATGTTACTGGTAATACCAGCAGCGATCAAGCCCGAGAAAGCCCCCGAGAGAAGAGAGCCTGAGTACAGAGCGGCAGTGCGGAAGCCCAGCTCTTTTCGGGTGTACCAAGCACTGAGAAAGTAGAGACAACCGGGCTAGAATAATTAGTTGTTGTATCTTAAATATCAGGGATAGACATACGAAGTAAGCAGCCTCGACGAAACCAAGGAAAAATCGGACGACTACTAGGCCAGCGTAGCTTTGGACGGCAGCGGTGAGTGTCGAGATGATACCCCATGCTACCATAGCCATAGGAAGGTAGATGGCTGGCTTTCCGATCTTATTGAGAAGCAGATTGGAAGGGACTATTTTGAATTAGTTGGGTTTTGAGTCACTCTTGGCGAGATAATACTGACCCTGCATCAAAAGGTATCCGACAAACAGAATACTAACGCAAGTCTTGGCTAGGTTAGTATAAGTCATAACCGGAGAGAATCGACATCCTTCTTACCGCGTATTGATTCCCATGAAGTCCGAGGTCTGACTCGAGTCCTGCCAGACGAGCAGCGGCCTAAAAAGGTCAGTCATTATTATACTCACTTGAATAACGTCACCAATATCTCACTTACAATGTTATTCCGATCCAAGTAATTCAGAATGTACATAATAATCAACATGGGGAGCAGACGAAGATCAATCTTTCGAACGAGAGCTCGCTCTGCTTTTTCGCGGTCTTCTGGTGATAAACCAGCGACATACGCCGGGGCCTCTTTCCGGGGATTAGGCTTGTTGGCATTGGCAACTGTTTCGACATTTTCCGCTAAGGACTTGTCGACGTTTGCGATCTCAAGATCGTCTGATGGTCGAGGGGACATCTTCTCGCTTGATAGTGTAGAAAATATGGAAAGAAGTAATGGGTTTGATCGATTGGATAGGAGAGCGAATAAATTGCCCTGGCTATCTCCTATTGGAGATAAGAGAATACCGAGTCAAGCAAGGGGTAGGAAGGCGGAGAAAAGACACAATGAAGAAAGGAGTCACAAAAAACAAAGCCTGGGAGCTATGTAGTACATATCGGGAAAAGAAAGTTTTTTCCAGGCCGGGATACATTCAGTCGGCAGTTTAGGGTGGGATATGGGTAAAACGGTGGCGTCAATCAGCGCGGACCCTGAGATACACAAGTTCGGTGCGTTGCGAGCTATTCAACCGAAGGCATCGGTGTTAGTCCGATTATCACCTCCATACTCAGACTCTCCGATGGATATACCCCACTGGGGAAGAAAGGAAAACTCGGTCAGGTCGGTCAACTGGGGTTAGTTGGTTAATTGGACCCCGGCCGGGTCTACCGTCGGCCAATAACAAAGCCATAGCGGCCCAGGAACGGGTCCTCCGGCGCGGGGGAAGACCGGGGAAAATGAAATACGGGGCCCAGACGCGCGAGTTCTTGCGGGGAGCTAAGCCAGTTGCACACCGCGCTCTCGGGTTCAATGGTAAGATGTCGCCGAGTTTTCTCGGTTGCACCCGCCAGGGAAATGAGGAAATGATCTTCTCCGGCTCGTGGGGGTCGTGATTCATGCAGAAGACCCTGATTTCTCGGGTCGAGAATGAAAGAGGCCGCTAAACCAGGTTAAGCAAGATGATGGCGTGGGGGTGCACATTTGTGGTCAGCGTGACAGCCAAGTCTTGCTTTCGGGGCTTGATTGCTTGATGTTCTGTGCAACGGTAGCGTGGCGAGCCCCGTCTTTGTCGACGTTATTGGTGCACGATTTGCATCTGGAGAATGATGCAGCAAGTGCAGTCCGGGCCATCCGGATCGAGGTTGAAAGTTTGCTACTTTTCCTCAAGGTATGGGTCACAGAAATAACAGACAGGGTTGCCGATAGAAGGTTTTCATCCAAGAAAGATTGCACTGGATGATGTGACTAATGTACGGAATGTGCTTGATGCTTGGGCGTCCGAGGAATTCGTCCGGCGCGAGGGACAATCAGCCCACTCCGACACCGTGCAGCAGCCCAACCGCGTCAATGGTCCAGTTTCATAACCACCCTCGAGTGCATTCCATCTGTATTCAAGACTAGACCAGGCTCCAATATTGCTTGCTACTGAAGTTTAAGCAAAGGATTGAGGTGGCATGGCAACATATGCATACGTACCGGATTTCCTCTGCCACTTCTCGGCTTTCCTCTTCCTTTTTAGTGCCCAGTGAGTAAAGCTTTTTCCTCTCTGAAAGCGCTGGGCAGATCAGTGATTGCCTGAAAGCCAATCTGGGCGCTCTGGTTGCTTTCTTAGGTGGAAGCTGGTCAAAACGCCTCAATAAAATTCAACACGCTATCCCCAAAGTCCCCTTTCTTATTTAAACTGTCTAAAATCTCCCATCCATAAACGGTCCGTATGAAAAAGCGCTTGCTGCCTTTCGTAGCGCCTAGCTTTCTTCTAGAAGCGAATACACCAGGAATCTCGTCTCACTGGCCTATCAGATCTCAGATAGGGACTGTATGCTCCTAGTGATATCTCTTTTCTTTCTTCTTCATACGCTACATGCCAAGCTTTATTGCGGTCAGAGCATCTGGAGCCACCCATCTGCGACATCTGATTTAGTCTATATAGGCCCGAATCATGAAATCAAATGTATAAGCTGCGAGAACCAACCCGAAACTTTTTTTTTCAACCGAATTAGACTGTGAACTGCAAAATTCTAGTCACAAGTTAAATCATTAAACAAATTGATTACCTTTTTGTCGGAAACTCAATAAGATATCTTGCAGCCCTGGAGCGGCCAATGTAAGTATAGATGAGTACTTGATTCTTTAAATAATCTACATAATACTCTAAGTACTCGTAGTAATTACTACTATAGTTCCCAGGAACTCCAAGAGGATAGATGCGGCGCCGCATGGTTGTAATCGATTCAGTGTTTCTGGCCCAGCAGCAGCATCATAAAATGATTTCATATCATAGTTGGATATATAGTAAGAGTAAAATGCTGCGTATTCCGACAAAGTTAACTAACAATCTCTTCTTCTCTAGTTGAAACAGTTGAAAACAGTATTATAATTAACGGTTTATCTAACACTAGCTCTAGGGTTTTCCATTCTGATCACCTCTATATAATATATGTGCTATGCCTAGTATTTCGAGTCTTGGGATGGTTATTTGGCCTTGAAATTGAAGAATTAAAAGGTTATGTTGTCCTGCTCACATTCAAGAGGGTATATCGGGTGTCAAATCTACCACCATAGGCCGAAATATTGAATTATTGGCCACCAAATACAAGCGAGCTTTTATTGTCAACGAGTTGATCACTCGGGGGCTATACTAATTATCTCGCAGGAAGGGCATAACCCGCGCGCCAAGATATTGGCACCTGGGCATGACACAGACCTGAGTCCAGGAGAGGAAGACAAGTCGAGCTGGCTCGGAGGCTCTAAAGTGTTTTTTTCGGAGCCCCCCGCTAACCATTCCTGTTGATGACATTTTCCCAAGCCCCGCACTTCTAGACTTTGCAACAACTTGGACCCCCTTTCCTTGCTGGACTTTCGCCGTTGGTACCACCAGGTTGATCTTTTATCGTCGCTGGCTAGGTCCTCGCACGAAGCATAAAATCCTTTAGCGTTACTTTACTATCTATATACTTACGCTCTGAATCACTTTTGGAGCTGTTATTTACCTTCATTCGCGGTCGATCTGGGAGTTAAAGTTGACATCGTGTTGCACTGTGAGCAATGGTGGGCGTGCCACGCAGTAAAGGCTGTTTAGTATGTATCAGACGGCGGGTCAAGGTAAATCTTCTACAATAAAAAAAACATTGATCCTATTGATAATCATCAACCAGTGCGATGAATTACGCCCAGGGTGCCAGCGCTGCCAAAAAAAGGGCACACCATGCCCTGGATACACGAAGGATTTGGAACTACGCTTTTATTCCAAAACACCTCTTGCTGCTGGTGGTGAAGCCAAACCAGCCACTGATCAGAAACAAATGATACCCTCGGTCAATATCTCAATCGATGGAATGGTGGCGCCAAGTCTGACCGGTAAGGCTATTGCCCAGGGATACCGTGAGGGCTTCTGTGGCTTTCTAGAAGCCAATTTTCCGGGCCAGTACTATGGCTACAGCACCCGTGTTGATACAAATTGGTTTGATGTGGCCCGTAAACCCCAGGAAACGACTGGAATGGCATTATATTGGGGTATACGAAGCCTTGGTGCTCTACACATTGGCCGCTCACAAGGCAATGATCAATTAGGCCTCGTTAGCCGAGAGATGTACGGCCAGGCACTAGGTCAGCTAATACGAGCCCTGAAACGCCAGACCCTGGCGGCCACAGAGGATACGCTTGGTGCCGCTATTCTCCTAGGGGCATTTGAGATGATTTGCTCGACAGGGCAAAATTCGTGGATGCTCCATTCCCATGGAATTTCATATCTTTTTCAAGCACGCGGAGCCAGGACCCATGTTCAAGGGCTTGGCCGGACCCTTCTCGTGTCCTTTCGAGGCTTTCTCGTTTATGATGCGCTGATCCGCCGTGAGCGCTGTTTTCTGGAAGACAAGGTGTGGGGGTCGATAATCCCGGACATGATTAACGAGGACAGGCGGCGCGGCAAAGCTAGTCGGCTAGGCGAGTTGATTGAATACGCATTTCATGAAGTAGCCCGCTGTCCAGGCTTTCTTGCGACAACGCATGCTCAAGTCAAATCTGCGAATGTAGCTGACACCGAAAGAGAATCACTCATAACCTCAATTTCTGATTGTCAAAGGGCACTCCTTGAGTATCATTCCGAGGGAATCGCCGCTATGAATTCTCGCCAGCAACCCCTTAGTGCTGAGGACCGGGATTTCTTTGGGCCAGTTCCCAGCCAGGTTCATGTTACACTTGGAGAGTTCTCCTTACAAGGAATGGGCTCCGCCATTGCTTTACTCCGGCAATTACTTGTGACCTTGAACTCCGACATTTTACGCAGAGAGACTTTGCGAATTTGTCCAGGCACTCAGCACCATCCAACCCAAAGTGAGCATGACATATCTCCGTTCATGATGAAATCGTTTGAATCATGGAGCTTCTCTGGCAATCCTTCACTGCCCAGGGAACATGAGGCATCACATACGTGGTTTGACAGAGTTTCAATGATGATGGGAATGTTAATGGATGCATAATAATTTCTATTTCTCCGACTCTTCCTCTCCTGTGGATTTTGCATATACCTGGACACATGCCTTTAGTTGTTCAAGTTTAATATGAATGTTTGGTCGAGTGATACCTAGGTATTCGTCATTCAAGTATATAAATGAGACCCAAGGGACCATCATGTGGCTAGTACGTAGCGTTTGAAGTTGAAGCCATTTCGTGCATATTGTTGTAACTTGAATCTGGGCGGGCAATTATTAAAAGGCTCTAGGTTAACACATGCAAACACCCATTCCCAGATGACAAGATCAGGAGACTGCCAGCGACTATGTGGGCCACAACTCGGGCCCGGTCCGTTACAGCGGTCGGAACTCGTGGACTTTGATGCGGATAGGGACGCACCGCGGGCCGTGATCACCAAGCTAACTCTATCAGTTATTTTCTAGGAATACCTCACAGGGGATGGCCTAGGCTCCTACTTTTGCCACTCTACGTCTAACAAGGCCCAGCCATTCCAGCTAGAAGAGCTGAATATTCGATCTAACTCGCCACGTTGGTGATGCACTCATTCCGTGGTTAGAGTTGGTTGGATGACATCACGACCTCCAGGGCTGGTATATAAAATATAGCTGATTGGCTGCCGACTCTGACTATCGACTTCTAGAGGAACTCTATTCACGACAGCTAAACATGACATCGACCGCCTTCGTAAGGAACTTTCGGGCTAGGGGCTTCGTCCTTCTTTGCTGCTTATTCATGACAGTCTCGATCACAGATTTGTATGCCTATATCCATTTCTGCTGGTGGCATTTCTCGCAACCATGCCTATAAGACGATCAGAATCGAGCCTTCCTTTCGAAGAGCTCGGCCATATTATCCCTGACGACGGCAATGGAAGCATTTCAAATGCTTTCGGTGAGGTAGAGCAGTTCCACCAAGGCCTTCACCAGCGCCACGTCCAAATGATTGCATTAGCTGGAACAATTGGAACTGGTTTGTTCCTCAGCTCTGGCCAAGCGATTGCAACTTCGGGTCCTTTGGGTGCCTTCATTGGTTATACTGTTACCGGAATTGCTGCTTCCAGTGTCGTCTCTGCTGTGGGAGAGATGGGTTCTCTAGTGCCCCTTAGTGGAGGTGTTGTTCGCTATGCAGAATATTTTTTCGACCCGGCACTATCATTTGCTGATGGATGGAATCAGATATACTCATATTTGGTATCTGTTCCCGCAGAAATTGTTGCTGCAGCCGTGTTGGTTGAATTCTGGATTTCAGTTAGCAACGCAATATGGATTACTGTATTTGGACTGCTAATGCTTATTACGCCACTGGTGTTTATCAGAATCTATGGAGAGATCGAGTTTTTCTTCTCTATGATGAAGATAGCACTCATTATTGGACTAAACATCATGGCTATTGTGATTACCTGCGGTGGAGGACCAAATGGTGAATCTATTGGATTCAGATACTGGAGAAATCCAGGGCCATTCGTCCAATATCTAGGTATACATGGTTCTTGGGGTCAATTTCTTGGCTGCTGGTCATCCTTTTACAACGCAGTCTATGCATACTCGGGAATTCAGAATGTCACTGCTGCTGCTTCTGAGCTCAGAGCACCAAGGCGTTCAATTCCAAAGGCTACTAAACGCATTTTTATTAGAATTTTTGCTTTTTATGTTTTGTCAATCTTCACAGTTGGCTTGATCGTCCCATCCAATGATCCAAAGCTTCTTCAAGGAAATTCGACTCATCCCACGGCTTCTCAATCACCATTTGTTATTGCTGCCCAGCGTGCTGGGATCACAGCTGTACCATCGATTATTAACGCCGTTATAATATCCTCAGCCTGGTCTGCTGGCAATGCGGACATACTTTTTGGCTCTCGAATTCTCTTTGGCATCTCGGTTCTTGGACATGGGCCAAAGGTTTTCCAGCGGCTAAATCGATTTGGTGTTCCTTATGTTTCTGTTATTCTTTTTGGAATTTTTATGAGTTTGGGGTATATGTCGCTCGACGAGTCCTCCAGTGCAGTTTTTAGATGGCTACAAAATGTTGTAGCTGTCTCTACCCTGGTGGACTGGGGCATCATCTGCATTGTATACCTCCGGTTTTACTATGGATGCAAGAAACAAGGGATCAACCGATATACGGAGCTTCCTTGGGCTTCTCCTTTCCAGCCCTACTCCACCTGGGCCTCACTTATATTCTTCACCCTTTTACTTCTTACTGGTGGGTACAGTGCATTTGTACCCGGCCACTGGAGCACCGAGACTTTCATCTCGTCCTATATCAATATCCCGATAATTTTGGTGCTATACTTTGGCTACAAACTCTGGAAGAAGACTACTATTCGTCCTTTGGAGGCAATCCCGATTTCTGGATTTGTGCAGTTTTATCTCTGCCAGGAATATCCAGAGCCCGAGGCCAAGCCTAAGAAGGGTCTCAAGAAGTTGAAAATTCTGTGGTCATAGGTTCAGCTGAGAGATAATGATTGGTAAGTAGCTTATTAGCACGACCATGTTCTGGATTATGCTGATATTGGACAGAAAGGCTTCAAGTTGCTAGATGCCGAATGCCAGACAAATGGTACTAAATCCTTTGAATAATCTACATCACAATTAATGTAAAAATCCGGGAGCTAAAACCCCCCCTTTCGCCACTACCCACCGTCCACCAAAATAAAGATCTATGACTGGCCCTGGGAATACCTCTCGCCACCAAGCTATACATAATTCAGGGGATTTTTATCCATATAATACTGTACTCATGCTACTCCGGACGGAGTAGGACTCCACAAAAAGTAAGAAAGCGAAGAAAAAGCTCCACTACCCCTGACGCACAGAGCATCTGTTTCGAGCGCTAGGACCTCGCCTCGCCCCATGAATGTGCACACGCGCAAGCTCAGGGGTATTTCCAGGTGGCAATTGAATTTTATGCAAGCAATGCAGGTACTCCATACTCGTACATGGTGCTAAGTACGGAGTACATGACAGCGCATTCTATGTAGCGCCGAAGTCGGCCGAGGTTAATAACTTGAAACAATGTTAAGTGTACGAAGTATACGGAGTATAGAGTAGACATGGTAGGGTCAAAAGATTTATTTAGCAGTAAAGAACTCCATCGGAACGATCTCGAAAACAACGAAGACAGAACACCGGACAAAGAGAAAAGAAAAAGATCAAATATTTTGTCGATGCAGGGCTCAACCGCCTCACCATGCCTGCATTGAATCAGGGGATGGATGAAAGGAGAGGGTGGGTAAGAAGCCGAAGAGGATACAAATAGAGGAGATGCTAGATGGGCAAAGATGCAAAGGCTCGGGTTGCATTCAGACGAGCTGGATAAAAGAAAACGGCGGGCCCAGAGACATGACCATGGAGAGAAAATGATGTGCTAGAAAAAAAAAACAAAAAGAAATTGCCCAGTTGCCCACGCTCCCAATATTCGATGACAATGATTTCAGATGCATGCGGAAAGGACAGAAGGCGGCGAGGAGGATGGAAGAGCAGGCAAAAACCAGAGAGGCAAAAAGGGAGAAAAAATATTGAGATGAACAAGAACCGCCGCGCCCGTAGATGGTAAAGGGGGGAGGGGGGACAACATTCATTAGATCAACGCCAAATGGCGAGGGTCGAGGCAGGAAACGGAGGGCTGCGGCATGAAGACAACCAAGATTTGCAGACAAGCCACACCATTTTGTTGAGCGCATAATCCCCGACCACGGGAAGAAAAGGAAACGAGACACCGGAACGAGGGTCGGCATTAAAGGGAGACCGATAATCCGTCAATATAGTCGATCACCACACGCAAATAATCATCAAACACCACCAAATCGCCGAAGTTTATGCAGATCTATGGACAAGGATGCAGGACTTGACCAGCGGGAAGCTGACCACGCAAGAGAACCCCGGCCAGTTTCAAATGAAGTGCGTGTAAATCTTGGAGTTTTCGTGAACCTCCATCTCCTATTGGTCATTGTTAGCCTGGGTCTTGGTGCTAAGAATTCTGTCGTATCGTGCTGTGGGTGACATACCATTTTGAAATTGTTAATTTCCTCCCGGATCTGTTGGGCAAGCAGAGGAGTGAGGCGGTTGCAGGTCGCAATTTCACCTCGGCGGTCATACTCGCCACTAGGCCAGGTGTCATGGAACTGGATGCGAGGGCTAAAAGCGATATTTCTCCCAGCCACAGACTGGGGAGTGATGGGGGCGCTCTTCGCATCGGTAGAATTGTAGCGTCCACCTTCGGTCAGGAAGTAGTCCTCGCCCGCAATCTTAACATGATCAGTCTGACGGGGTCGTCCGGACTCATCGGGGGTAGTCGGGGCACTGGAGTGCGGTGAATCGTTGCCGTTCAATGCGTGTGCAGGCGACGAGACACCCAGATCGGAATGTGTTTTCTTTAAAATGCCCCTCTTGATGCCGCCGAGAATGGCGGCCCGCTCCGAGTCTCCACCGATGATACTCTTGCGAGTTGGGGGGATAGGATCCGACACAATTCTTTGATCTCGCTCCCGAATCGAGGCAGATCGCCTAACATCCAAGTTGTTGCCATCGCTCACCTTGGGAAAAACAGTACCGCCTCGAGGAAGGTCGGCCGGGTCTGCGTTGACTGTGACACTCTCTCGCTCTGCTTCAACATTGACGACGGAGATTTCGGGGGTTATCGGGTTGATGGCACCCTCGACATCGGCGACAGACTTGGGACGAAAGAGGCCAACCAAAGAACGACCCGACTTCTTAACGCCTTTGCCCATCTTACGAAGCATCATGGATGCCGACGAAGCAGTAGATGACACAGACAAAGCATCGGTTGACCGAGAGAAGAGACCTCCTTGAGTGCTATAGATACTTTCGCCTAGACCACTGGCTTCTTGCTGGGCTGCGATGGCTGCTTGTTCCTCTCCAAGTTCTTCCCGTAGGGCCTCCTGACGAGCCTTCTCGGCCGCAATGGCTTCCCGCTTGGTAGCATTGGATTGCTTCAGGAGCTCCGAGGCACTACCAAATGAGAATGCACGTCGCAAACGTGACTTTCCAGGCCTCTTCGAAGATTCATTTTTCAGTTCCGTCAGGCGTTTAGCAGCCGGTGAGTCGACTGGCGGCGACGAAGCAATGTTTTCTTTATCGTCGGTCTCGTGTTCGGTGGTTGGGGAATCGGGAGTTGTGGATGCGGGTTGGGATAAGGGAGAAGGCTTGGCCACTCGTTTTTCTTCGGGCTTGCCAGTCTTACTATTGACAGAGCTAGTTTCGGGTGACGATCCCTCGCGAACCTGCAGTAGACATCGATTAGATTTTGAACTCTTTTTTTTCGTCTCCCCTGACTGTTTTCGTGCGAGCTTTGCTGCTTGCTTGCATGTACGTACCGATGAGGTCGAGGAATTTGCCGAGTGTTGACTCCCTGAGCTGGTGCGGTGAGAATGAGATGAACGGGGCCGCTGGTTCGCGTCGAATGAGATGAAGTCGTAAGGACCAGACTGGGTTGGCTGGGGCGAAGAAACGGGCAGTTGGAGGTTTAGGTCAGGGTATGTACTGGGGTCCATGTTTCCTAAACTCCGACGGCGGTACCGTTTGGCCATATCTGGTTGTTGCTTATCCGCATGAGACGTATCATCCGCACTTAGACCCCTATGATGTGGATTGTATCGCGGGGTACGAAGGCCCGTTGTAGCATTTGTCTGGTCATCTGTTGGGGGAGAAACTGGAGACGATGCCGGGACCGGTGATTGTGAACGAACCGTTTGATTAGGCCGGCGGTAGCGGTTTGGGGATGGCTTGGCCGAACCAGCGGGGGAAGAGATGGTCATGACGGAGGGAGTAGGAAGGTTGGCGGTGGAGAGGGGACGAAGAGGCTGGTCGGCCCTCGGTTGCCTAGAGGGAAGGGCACTGTCGTCCTTGGAAATGTGGGAGTGAAGGGTAGGGTTGGAGGAAGTTGATACAGAACCAGCTGCAGGATTGACGTTTCGCGAGGCGACACCGGCATATGAAGGATTCCCTTGGCCCTGAGTGATGACGGGGGCGGAGAAGGTACGGTGCTCCGGGCGAAGATGGGGGGACCAGGACTGGCGATGTTGAGTGTTGGACGACTGAGCCAGATTTGGAGTGTAGGCGTAGGGGGCTACCACGGGGTTACCGGCTCGATATCCGCCGGTGTTGCTCGCATTAAAGGAGCCCCACGACGACATGTTCTGGTAACGAGAGGCCGATGACTGGGATGAAGGCCCGGCGAAGGTGCCCGAGGAGGAAGAAGGACGCGTTTGGAGCACAGGAACCGTGCCACTCTGTTGGGGAATCGTTTGAACCAACGCAGCCATATTGTTCTCGGGGTCAACGAGTGTCAAGAGGAATCACACGAGTATCCCGGTCGGACCAGACTCTCGATAATGTAACTTGTGGAAGAACTGGGGCACCGATGGAAAATCGTCAAGGACGAAATGAGAGCGGGTTGCTAAGACGGAGGAAATGTCAGTCGGTCATGGCGGCATTTGAATGGTTGGTATGAAAAATAAATTTGCAGGTGCAGGTGAAGATGGAGATGATGATCGATGGAAAGAAAAGGAGACCAGGCAGAGGTTGTGATTTTAATTTTTCGTGGATGTTGGGGGAGGGTGCATATGAGCAACGCGTCAGCCAGGGGGGGGGAAGAGGGTGAGGATCCTACCTGTTCTCTAAGTAGCGTGAACATAAAATATGTTGTACAACAATTAAAAAAAAAGGAGATGGGGAAGAGAGAAAGAGAGACGCTGAATGCGAATAAAATGCAGTAGACTCGAAACCAGGCGAGTTGGAAGAAACGAAAGGTGGTCAGATTTGGTGGTGGAGAGGGGGGAGACCGGAGACCCTGGGGTAAAGGGGAGAGAGAAAGTGGTTCGGAGGGGGGAGATGTACAAGAAAGAAAAGAAACTGGGAAAAGAAAAAACAAAGGCCCCGAAGAATAAAACCAGATCCTTGGAAGGGCCAGAAAGAAGCCGTTCGTCTGGACTGGGGGAAGGGGGGGGGAGAGATGAGAAGAGGAGTGGAGGAGAGGAAGAGGAGAAGTGGTGAGTGGTGACTGCTAGTAATAGTGGTGAGTGGTGGTGGTAGTAGGGAGTAGCTAGTATTACGGAGGAAGGATTAGGGTATTCCCCCCACGTTAGGGTTTTAGGGATAGATAAAAAAGAGAGATAAATATGATAAATAACACCAGACTCTGTATAATACAATTCACCAGTTCAATCTTTATTTTCTCTGGTTCTCAGTGCCCTGGTGCTCTGGTGTTCTCTCCTCGGATGTATTCGCATGCCCCCTTAAACCTTTGGGTCCACCCAATGCCAATCAACTCCTCCACACCAACCACCACCACTACCAGCAGCATAGCCTTCTGTCAAAAAGTCCCACCTTCCACTCTCACCGGAGGTACGATGGTTCCTGCACATAATCAGCGGTTGCCTCTATTTTGATTGGGCTTTTCTACTACTATATCACTCCTACCACGGCCACGCTACAACCACAGTACACCGTTCTGGTGTAAACCTACATCTACTCCCATTACGAGTATCCGAGTCCCATTATCCCATCAATTTACAGCCAACTCTCCAGTGTCCCGCGATTGGCGACTGCACTAACGCTAACTGCAACGCTATCCTTGACGGCGTTTTTCTCCACGGCCAACCGCGAATCCACAAGCGTTCGGCGAAACATCAGGCGGCTCCGTGCACCGCACGTGCGATCGCTGAAATGTTGCCCACACAATTAGATTGCCCAAGGATCAATCTTTTCTACGAGTACGGAGTACGGAGTACGGAATTTTCATATTGATTATGATTATCGTATACCAATACGACTACTATAGCAATACTACCGGATCCCAGTGGAGTGGAATGTTGATGTTGATAACCGGCAGATCCCCCAATTCCCACTTCCACTCCCACTTCATTTCCCAATTTTCCACTGTTTGGTACGCCTTTCCATGGAACGCTGCCACTGCAACCCAGGTACCCGTCGGGTGAAACTGCTTTACTGCTTGCTGCTTGCCAGCTTGCCAGCTTGCCAGCTCTACACAGCTAACCCCCATAATTGACTCCGTCATCCTCCCCTTACCTGCATGCACCCCTAGGAGATTGGGGATGAGGCTGAAGGCATCCCCGTGCTGTGCGAGGTCGAGGCAATTTGCAACCCGGCGGGACTCGAGGATTTCGTTTGCTTCGATCGGATCCGATGGGAACATCCATCACCAGAATGAGGACGACGAGTCCCTCATGTATAATGATACCATCACCATCCCTCCTAGATTTAGCTCATGCAGGACTGACGTGATTGTCAACCATGGGCTGACCGAGCAGTTCGTGCCACCGACGCCTCGTCTTATCATGTCGGGACGGACCCGAGCTTGATGCTCTCCACACGGTTTCATTTCAGCTGATCCGCTTTTCGATTTCCGCTCTTTATTTTTTTAGTTGCGCACGTTTCATCTCCAAATGTCTTGGTGTCAAACCAGATGACCCAGATCTATTGATCGGACTGCACAGCTACATCGTAACGTACTACTAGCTAACTATCTACGGACTCCCGAGCTATCGTGGGTACTTGTTACTCGTACATCTACAACTATTCCCCAACCCACACAAGCGGGGCCATTCGTTTTCGTGTTCTCTCTTCTTCTTCTACCGAACAACCAAAATTGTAACTCCTTATCGCATCTAAATTATCTCCGCGCCCCCTCTTTTGAGTCTCCACTGCTGCAAACCACGGCGATCCACCACCACACCAATAACACTTCCCGCGTGATCGACATTGCCCCCCAGCCTGTCCCATCCTTTGAAGTGGAACAAACATCACATACAAATCTTTCTCAGTTGGGGCCAAAAAAATCGTATCGCGGTCGCGGGATGCAATCGGAAACATGAGGGGGCCCTATTATCCCTCCCATCCATCCCATTCATCCCTGACTGGTTCACCGTTCGACCTCGCATATCCACAGTTCGGCTCACTCGCCGCATTAGCTCTTTGGCCTCTCCGATGCGGGATGCGATCTTTGTTTTTCGTCGCTGCCGAGGGATTTAGCGCTTCCTTTAGATGGATTTGAGGGCCGCGGAGGGGCGTCGGAGCCCGCAAATCATTCAATTCATCTTGGGTCCGCAATAACCCACAATCCATACGAGTAATTCTCCCATTTCTGCCCCATACGTGCAACTCGCAGGATTGACTCGGATTTCCTAGACTTCTTCTTGTGCCTTGCTCGACGGAGTAGTGAGTACGTATGTAGTATGTAGTATGTACATAGTCCTCCTCGCTTTGACAGCATCCTGCTGCAGGCCTTGCTTACGTTCTGTAGGTACAGGAGATTGATCGACAGGTCGGCGCGGAATGCGCCAACCTCGTGTTCAACCCGTTGGACTGCCTTGCAAATGAATTATCCTTTTACTCCGTACCTTATTTCACCTCACCTCATCCCATCCCATCCATCCTAACCCGTCCCATCCCATTCTATTATCCCTCTCCCCTCCCCTGGCTTTGCTTAAATCACTCCCTCAACCCGTGTATCCGCTTTTAATTGCCTCTTGCGGCATCGCGCCATCATTGCAATGCATGCTGCTCAATGCGGAGCCCACTTGCCCAGTGCCCAGCGCCCTGGACGCTAAAATACCTGTGCAATCTCGTGGAGATGAGATCCGCGGCCAAGGAAATTACGACAATGCACCGGCCAGGCGGCTTTCATTCTCAGCTGGGCAAGCGAGTCCAATATAATATCCACTTGTAAATCCCGGTCTGGGGAAGGGTGGAGGGGGTGGATTTGGCTTGGGCTTGGGCTTGGACTTTGTGAGGATCGCGCCGTTGGATGGTCGTGAGGCCGTGCACACACTGCTACGCGAGTCACGGACTCGATGACTGATTCATGCGATGCCTGTGAATATCGTATCCCAGCAGCAGCAGGTTTCGCCAATGCCTAGCGCCCGGGATTAGACATCTCCAGGGCTGTCTAGAGAAATGAGGCCGGTTTGGTCTTGATGAATCCCCCATTCGTAGTTGGACCCTAGTTTAATCTCGATACTCCAGTTGGGGCTGGTCTGCTGTTTCCTTCAAATAAACTCCAGTCCTTTTGTCATTTTACTCGTACTTTTCTACAAAGCCGTCGAAGTAAACCGAGGTCTTCACCTCACCCCAATCAACATCATCTGCCCTCTCCTCCTCTCCTCCTCTTTATCCTAACAACCTTCTCCTTCTATTATGAGCTAAACTACCCGAGTCGCCCGATTATCATACGACACGCACCCTCACTAACACCCACGACCCCACCACTAAAGAAAATGTGGAAAACCAAAATAAAGTACACCCCCACAAAAAATCAAGCAAATGGCCCAAAGAGACAAAATACTCATCCAAACGACAAAAGTCCGAGCTATAAGTACAAACGCGCAATTCCTCCGTATCCCGCATAGCTGTCAAATCACCAGTGGAGCGGGTCCAGGATCGACACCGTTAGCCCTGGACGAGTAACGACAATCACGTCTCGCTCCCGGGACTCGACCGAAGCGGGGTCTGCTAGTGAGGTTAGTGGTTGATGTACGGGAAACGGAGTACTTAGCCATAGACTATATCTGATTAGGCACATCTTTGAAGGCTGTAGTCCACGGGTGACACGACAGACTTTCAGATCTCGTACCACTCAATAAATTGGATCAGCTGATGGGTCTTCCTAGGTATGTGCTATGCCAGTGCTATTGTATATTATGCTATAACCCAGTCGCGGATTGTAACTTGGTACCGACTGCAACCTCCAGGGCTGGAAAATGGCAATTTTCAGTCAGCAATGGTGAACTCTATTCCCTGGAGGTCTCGGTTCGTATTCCTAATGGATTTGAGTCAATTAAGAATCTTATTTTTTTTAATTTTAGTTTTACCAGTAATGTTATCTATCAACTTGCGTGTTCCGTGTCAATATACCAGTAGTCGAGTACTGGCACGAATGCCCATCAATAATATAACATCACACAAAGATCCCAAGCTTGGAAGATTTCCCCAAGTTGCAGTATGGATCTTTCCCTTCTAGTATCACATAAATATTTGACTACTAGTAGCTCCTCTAGTAATACCGTGAGCGTCGAATGTTCGATCAACCCTGGGGAAGCACCTACATTACATATAAATGCGCTGTGTCACCTCCGAGTCAACGCACGCCCCATTGCTTCGAGCGGACAATGGAGTGTATACGATCTGTCAGTGGGTGGCCGTGTTGCTAATCCCGCCGATAGACCCCATGATCTGGCGGTGCTATACTCGGGCCGTGAGCTGAATTGCAATCGAGACTATCTGTGCCTCAGCAATGGAGACTAGGGTCGAACAGGCCTGGAGTGGACTCGGAATTTTGGGTGAGGTGGCTCTGGTGCATTGTGACATCATGTAAGGGAAGTAGAAGTACGACTAGATACTAGTAGTACTACTAGCACTGGAGCCTAAGTCCACGGTACAATATACCTAGCTGCCCACCTGCCCAGGGAAGGACTCGTAGTAGGGCAATAACACTGGAAGAAAGAAGTACTAGTACTACGTGCTTAATAAATCAGAATGAATTAATGGTAGCCGATTGCATCCATGAATTTTGGTCATTGGTCTATCTCATCACACATGGCGGTATAATAAACAAACAAAAAATGCTTCATCTCGAATGTATCCAACCTCAGCTAAAAGCCCAGGTCGGACCTGTTATCATCAAAGTCCCCAGACACATCCATGCCATCCTCCTCATCATCCAGACCACCAAAGTGCATGAACTTCTCAGCCTTCGCATCAGTATCATCCGGAACCACGAACCCATTATCAACCTCGCAGTCCTTGAGAACACTATCCCGACCGATCTTGCTGTGTCGGCCTACAATAGTGCCCGTCACAACGGCCTTCTCACCCACAACGGCATAAGGCAGAATCACACATTTGGACAGGCGTGCGCCCTTGCAGATCTTGGCACCCTCGCCAATGCAGCACTCCTTAATGACGGCGAACTCTTCAATCGTTACGTTGATATCGAGCAGACAGTCGGATTCCGTGACGGTGCAACGCTTAGGCACACCCTCCGGATAGGCAATCTTCTTGCTATGTGCGAGAGGAGAGGCGGCGTGACGGCCAACCTCGTCGATGGAAGGTAACTTGGCAAGACGAAGAGAGGTAGACAGCAGGATTGCGGAGCTGTCAACACGGCGGACAAAAGGTGCGGAGCCCTTTTGCACGTAGGCGAGGATTGGTGGGATCTTGGTCTCTTCTTCAGTCTCGTTATCAGACGGGGCCTTCACCCGCGAGGCGAAAGTGGGCGACGGAAGCGCATCCTGAACAAGAGGGGGAATCACGCTTGAACCACTCTTGGTAGTGCTCATGGCCTGGAGATCAATCTCTTCCTCTAGAGATTCACCGTCGTTGCTTCCATTTTCCTCCGCATTATCGGCCTTGGGAGCCAGGACTTTGTTAATGCCGATCTTTTCCGCCAGTCCTCGCTGCCATTCAGCCTTGGCCCAGTAACCGATCAGATCCTCACTGACGGACTGGAACTTTTCTTGATGGCGTGCAAGATCCTTGACCCAGTAAGGGAACACGTACAGGTGAGCATCCCGATAGGTCGAAAGCATCTTGACCTGGGCATGCTTCTCCACAAGTGAATGGCGGACCAGGAAGCCTTTGTCATTTTCCATCTTCTCCTTCACTGTATCCATCGGCATAGACATGACGAGCTGATCAAGCTGGATTCGAGGTCCATTGACAGCCGGCGCATCATCCGTACCAAGCGGCGAGACGGCCACAAAATCAGCGGCTTCACCTTTGACACTCTCCTCTCTGCCCTGTGTTGGATAATAGACCGCCAATCCACCACGACGACCTCCTTGCTCACCCCCAGGACCGGAAACAGGACCATCAGCATGGCGTCCTTCTCGTGCAGATGAACCACCGAGTGCGCTCTGTGATACCATCCATGATTCAAGTAGGGCCTCGCCGGGAATTTCGCAAATCAGATCGCATGGAAGGAGGAGGAAGTCGGTCTTAATGCAGCTTTGAACTTCGGGGAGACGGAGCAGCTCGGCGGTACCGGTAACCAATTCTAGGTCCTTGGGCGCGAGGACTGTTGGGGTTGGCGAGGGGAGGGAAGTTAGGTACTGGTTTTGTTTGAGGGCAGCTTGGAGGGGAGGAGCGGCGGAGGGAGGTGTGATCAACGTGATATCTATTGAAGTTGTTAGTTCGAGGTTCAAGCAGCCACTTAGTGACTCGATCGATGATGCGCACCGGAGACACCAGATCTCTTCAGCCTGATAGTCTCAGTTAGTGATATGCCTTGGAAAGCAAAGTATGGAGAACGAAGCTCACTCACCAATCCAAAACATAGAATACTAGGGGGCGATTGGCGACATTAATGAGAGCCTTTGGTAGTTCTTCTGGCTTGGAAGCGAGCGTGAGCGAAACACCAGGTCCACACTATTCGATGTTAGCCCGAAGCCTCAAAAGTCAAATGAATTGAGAAGAAAAGGATAGGAATAGCGCACCAGAACGAGGGCCTGGAAGCCCAAGGCGGGGACAGGCATTTTAAGTGTAATTTCAACAGAGCCTCTCGAAGAGATCAAGCCTTGTTTGAATATAGATTGTATGAGCCCCGCGAGGAGGTGATGGTGGTGGGGTGGGGGATGTTTCTCCGAAAATCCCTTGGATGATGCGTAGAGGGGATGGTCAATGTAGAAGAAGCTTTCGGGAAGCTTCCTGGAATGAATTGAACGGCGATACCGTTGCAGAATAGCTGAACGGACGTTTCTCAGACAGTTGCTATGTGAAATGGACAAAGAGCCCCGATGACTCCAATCGCAACCCGCCGCTTTTTTCGAGTCACGTGCCGATATGACCCGCCTCCGCCATATTGAACCGTAGGCAAGAGACAAACAGTGTAAACAACAAGGTAAACACCGCGGTAACCAACCACTTCCCCAGCCACGCCGAGGTCGACCTGAGGTTCAGCTTTCCCTTTCCCCTTCTCCACCTCCGCCTTCCTTTCTTCTTCGCATGAGAAGTGAAATGTGACAGGCGATCCCTACTGCGACCGCGATTGATCACTTCTGCATGCGCTATCTTTAATATCAACACCCCTCCCCCTCACCACAATGTCTTTCCCCCAGGATCCTCGCCGCCGTCGTGGTGGTGCTGGTGCTGGTTTCAGCTCGACGGGGCGCCGAACCGCCATGGGCTACTGGATTCCTCTCGCGCTGACCGTTGGTGTCGCGACATTGAGCGTTGCCGCCTGGATATGGAGTGAACGAGACGAAGACGACGACGAGGAGGACGACCGCCGCCCCCACGACGGACAAGGCCCCTACCC